>PVKS010011981.1:0-55049 GCA_004027875.1 Aplodontia rufa | reverse complement strand
TGCCTGCCTTCCTTCCATACTTCTATATAATTTTTATTGTAATTTGGTAGTCATCAGTAGAACATGATTCTATAGAATATATATCAATGATACTATAAAAATGAGCTCAATTTTTTCCTCCAAAGAAGTTAGCAAAAAGATACAAATACACATTAAATTAGGTTATTGTAAACTTGCTTCTTGAAAAAGTTGTCCTGGTAGATAACAAAATAATTGAGTGTATTTACATAAAAGAAGAAAGAGAAATCTTCATCTGGTCTGAATAAATCATTAATTCAGCAAATCTTTTTCATGAAAATATAGCATCAAACATCCTAGAAAATACTGGAGGTTTCAGACTAAACTTGGTACCTGTTTTCTGAATGTTCATGATTCAGTGGAAGAGAGAGGGGGAGAGAGAGAAATGGATGCCTGAAAGGAAGAAGGCTGAAGTCAAGTGTGAGAGAATACCACAGTAGTGTGGAGGTAGAGTAATGCAGGCTGAGGAGGGGTATGGAAGAGGTGACTCTTGTAGGGGTTAGGAGAGAGTCCAGTGAAAGGACAGGGCAAGGGCTTACCAAAAAGGAAGATAATGTAAGCAAAGTTCTGTTTGTCTGCTAGAGACGGAAGAGGAGACTCAAGAAGTATTCAGATTTTTTTCATAGACAATTTAAGTAAAAAAAATATTGTAGTACCTCCTCATAAGGAATTAAAGCAATAGTCAGAGGCTGGAGCAGTGGCTCAGCAGTTATGGCACTTGCCTGGCATGCACAAGGACAGAACAGAACAATGAAAGCCACATGAAAAAAAACTAAATAAAATTGATCCTCTTTCTCTCTCTCTCACTGTCTCTCTCTTTAAAAAAATAAAGCAATATACACTGAACTATGACAAAAGAGGTTAGATATTTTTATTTTGCCTTTGTCATTTTAAAAACCTTTTGGGTGTAGAAAAGAAAATACTAAAACTTTTCCAAAAAGACAAAAAAGCAAACAAACAAAAAAACCTCCCTTGGAGCTGGAGAGGTGCTTGGCTGGCATGTGTAAGGATGCAGTTTCGAACCCCAGCACCACGCACACACGAAGTGTCTGAGCAGTGAAAGCCACGTGAGAAACTAAAAGAATTGTTTCTCTCTCTCTCTCTCTCTCTGTCCCTCTCTCTTAAAAACAAAAACATAAAAAATACCTCCCTTGTCTCCAGGTCTTCTGCTCTGATGGGATATAGGAAGACTGCTTTTTTGACAATCCATTGGCTAACAGCACTGGCAGTTATGGGGACATAGATGCAAGGGAAGAGCACATTAGCTAAACACACGTGCGTGAAGTGCCTGCTGAGGGCCAGGATTGTAGTAGCTTCTTTTTCTCATTTTTATTCGTTCAACATAGTCATACATATAGGAGGAAATTGTTGCCGCATAATCAGGATCACATACATAATGACAGAACAAGTCAAGGCTGATGCCAGTTCATGATCTCCCTCCTTTGGGTTCCCCACAATTCCGTGTTTCCCCTACTTTACCCCCATGTTAGTTGGGCTTCTTATGGAAGTCAAGGTTCTACAGTGGGTTGATAATCCCCTCTACTCCCTCCCACTAGCTGCCTTGCTATCCTTATTATTCACACCACCCTTCCTTTCCCCCTTCTTTATCCCCCAGGTCATAGTCAAGGTTCTCCATGTTCATGTAAAAATTCACACATGTCAAGGTTTTTATTAGCTTAGCCAACTTTCAGTCTGTTTCCCATTGTATTCTAGTTTCCACATATGAGAGACATTCTGCTCTTGAGTCTGTGAGTTCGTGATATTTCACTTAGCATAATTTTTCCATCTCAATCCATTTGGCTGCAAATGCCATGATATTGTTCCCTCTAATAGCAGAATAGAATTCCATTGTGTGTACATGTATATACACATATATACACCACGGTTTTGAATCCTCTCGTCCATTGAGGGGCATTGGGGTTGGTTCCATAGTTTAGCTATAGTAAATTGAGCTGCCATAAGCATTGATAAAGCTGTATCTCTGTAATATGCTGATTCCAGCATGATATTGGTATCAAAGCTGAAATGAAGACCAATGGAACAAAACAGAAGATACCAAGACAAATCCTCAAATCTTCAGCATATGAAATTTGATAAAAGGGGTAAAAGCATAGTGTGGAAGAAGGACAGCCTGTTCAACAAATGGTGCTGGACAAATCGGCCAGCCATATGCAGACAACTGAAATTGTATCCTTACCTCTCACCTTGCACAAAATCAAATCAAAATGGTTCAAGGATCTGGAAATTAAAGCAGCAACTATACAATTGCTTGAAGAAAAAATAGGCTCAACACTACATGACATGGTGTCAGCACCGCCTTCATTAACAAGACTCCCATAGAGCAAGAATTAAAGCCAAGAATAAATGAGTGGGATGCCATTAAACTGAAAATCTTCTGCACAGCAAAAGATTTAGTCAAGAGTGTTGAGAGAGAGAACCTACAGAATGAGAGGAAATCTTTCCCTGCTACACCTCAGAGGGCTAATTTCCAGAATGTACAAAGAACTCAAACTGAACACCAAACCCACACATAATCCAATCAATAAATGGCCTAGGGAGCTAAATAGAAATTTCTCAGAGGAATTCCAAAAAGCACACAAATATATGAGAAAATGCTCTACATCACTAGCAATCAGAGAAATGCAAGTCAAAACTTCACTGAGAATCCACCTCACTCCTATTGGAGTGGCAAAAACAATGCAAACAGTGATAGATGCTGGAGGGGTTGTGGGAAGAGAGGAACACTCTCACACTGTTGGTGGGACTGCAAGCTTGTACAGCCACTCTGGAAAGCAGTGTGGAGATGCCTCAAAAAACTAGGACTGCAGCTACCTTAGGACCCAGCTTTCCTACTCCTGGGTATTTTCACAAAAGAGTAGTAGCTACTGAGAATGCCATTATTCTTGTCCTCAAGACATGGCTGAGTGGGGAAGGCTGAGAAGTGAACAGAAGCTAATGATGCAATTTACAGAGTGCTCCTTCAAAGAGCCCTGCCTCCTGCATGGACCATTTCAAACAGGGATGTGTTCGTGTGGTAAGTGACAAGTCCTCCTTCTGCATCTTCTCTGACTGGTCCCAAAGAAACACGTTTGGCTTTTTCCTGTGCTAGAGTTTACAATCATATTTTTTCATTTTTATTCCTTTGAATCATGAAGCAAAGTATGAGGACTACTCTGTAAAGAAATAAAAGCCTTCCCATTGAGTGATACAATCATGACATTTAATTATAGAGTATGTAAATATCTGTGTGCTAGACTCACCAAAGTCGAAGCAACATATCTAGGAGAACCATAAATATGGGGGGGGGAGGCAAGAGAAGAATGTAGGAGGGGAGAGGGAGGGATAATAGGTAAGGATATAGAGAGGAAAATCAATAATGTAGCTTACTCTTTATTACCCAAGAAGCCAAATAACATGCAATCCTTTAAATCTGGAAAATGTGCAATCTTTTATATATATGTATAAATATGTATACATATATATTTATACATATACATATATAAAGACATATCTGTTATGGGGGGAATATGGAAGAGTCAAGCTGGGGTGTGGGAGATGTGGGGTGACCCTGGATGAGGATTGGAGCATATCATTGTTACTACATATGCATTTATGATTGTACAAGAACTCAACTCCTTCATAAAATAAGAAAAACATGCTTCTAAGACCCAAATTTATGGGAGTGTTTCCAAATACACCAAGAAAGCAAAAGAATACTTCATTAGCCATGTGATCCTATAATCACATGTGATTTATGCACATAATACAGGAAAGAAGATCCACAGATCAGAGTTTCTTTGAGAAATTTTTATTTTTTTAATTTTATACATATATATGTATATTGTGCATATATATATATATAGTGCATTTTATTTGACTTCTTGGAGTAAAGAAAAAGCTGCATTGTTGATTCCTCCCCTTGATCACCTTTCTCCCACCTCTCTGCCCCATCCCCACATATCTACGGTTTACCTAAATTATGTGTTGCTTTGACTTTAGTGAGTCTAGTACATGAGTTGACCTTTCACCCAAGCCTGGGTTTTGATCTAGCTTCCACAAATGAGGGCTCTTATGTGTATTGATTAAGGTCCTTTAAAAAGATTAACTGATTTAATGCTAATATTGATGCTATGAAATAGGAGCTATTATTATTATTTTAAAACAAAGAAGCAGGAATACAAAAAAGTTCAATATCTTGCCCAAAGTTCAGGCCGTAGGCAGCAAAGCCAGAACTGGAAACAAGGCACTGGCTGTGGAGCATAAATTGACGTTCCCTTTCAGTCACCAGTGTATCAGGTTAGTATTCCAAGTGCTCACACTTTCTTATAATATCCAAATAAAATATGGGAAGTCCTTATGCAGTTTGCTATAATAAACTCAGCACCTGGACCACGAGTGTTCCTGAAGAATTTGTGTTCATGTTACCACTTCTGGCTCCAGGTTGAGCTCCTGCTAACACCTCAATGCTTGCATGCTGTCGCCCTTCCTGGGGTGATTTCCATTCCCCATGTTGCTGCATCAGGGGCATAGAGACCTTCTTTCTGCAATCTCTCAGAGTACCACTAACATACTATTGTGTTGAGCAGAGCTTGATTGAATAGTTGGAGACAGTGGGTTATTAGTAGCACAAAACAGAAGTTTCTGTTCCAAGATGTTTAAAAATCATTTCTGTCAGTAGCAATGCAAAATGCTTTCATAACTCCCTTCCACTTTCTGTCATTTTACTAGAGCTACTTCTGCTCTATTATTTTCAAACTGAGGCATTCAGGGGCCATCCAAAATCCTTTATCTTTTTTACGTAGAAAATTTTCTAATCTTTTTCTTTTTTGCTCCCCATCTGCAAGAGTTCAAGATAGCTTGTCCTTCTCAATAAAAAAGACAGTGAAGGTGAAGATTTTTATTTACTAAATCCCTAAGCTATGAATGTTTAATAAATCAAACATTCACAATCACCATGCTTCCCAAGACCTATTTTTTGGTACATTAAAAAATTAAGAGTGGCAGAAGTGTAAAATGCCTATTGAGTATATGAGAGATCAGTTTCTCCTTAAATTTAAAAGAAAAATTTGTAGTAAATACAATGATTTAAGTGACATTCTAATATATATTTTTGACAGGTTAAATTTACAATACTTGTTCTTTCCTAAGATAAATGGCATTCAGTATATGATGATATGTGCAAAGAGTGAGAGTGGTTGGATTTATTTGAAAAAAAAAACCCTCCATAGTAATATTGAATATTTTGTTCAGTAATTATTACAGACCTCTCATGTTTCAGGCTTAGTCTTAGAAAGAGAGTTATGTGGTGAATAAAGTGTGGTCCTTGCACACACAAATTATAGGACTAGAGGAGCATACAGACACATTAGCAGATAATTATGAAACAGATATATAAGTAATGTGATGTGTGTTCAGGGGTGTGAAATAATAGAATATACACTTTTCCTTCCACATCCTGCTTTCCCATCTCTGCAGATACCAAAATCCATGGATGCAGGAGTACTTTATATAAAATGATACAGTATTTGCGTGCACCTACATGTATCCTCCTTTTACTTTAATTCATTTCTAGATTACTTATTATACCTACTACAATGCAAATGCTATGTTTATCGTTTGCCATGCATATTATTTAGGGGAAAATGACAAGAAAATTAGTCTGTACTTGTTAATTTCACACACATTTTTTTTGAAATATTTTCATCGATAGTTGGTTGAAATAATGGATTTGGAGTATGCCAATAGGAAAGACCAGCTGAGTAATGAATAGTCTGATTGATCAGGGAAACTTCATGCATAAGATAGCATTTGCTCTGAAGGATGAAGATGTTCCAGGTAGAAAAGGTAGGAGAAGGAAGGGAACACGTGAAGGTTTGATAAAGCAAGACCATATCACATGTCTATGCCGGGAGTACCAACTTCCTATGTGGTAGACATTGAAGGGATGTCTGGAGAGAGAGCGCAAAGAGTAGAGAAGATGAGAGGGGAAAAAAGGCTAGATATCACCTAAGAAATAACACTGTGTGTCTCTCTCTAGGGTGTTTAGATTTTTGGCAATGCCAGGGCCAGGATTTCTCCTGCTTGATAAAATGTCAGGTATATGAACCTTATCCTGGACCTACTAAATCTGGATCTTGATGTGACTCAGAAACTTAAGGTAACACATGGATATTAGGACTTAAGAGACATTGCTACAGGCAATGGGAGCATTTGACTTTGTTTTGTTGCCTAATGTTAGGTTATATCTGTCACTGCAAATCAGTATACTGTAATGTATATTGTGAATGTATTTAGACACATCAATGAAAAAATGAGTTTTTAATACACCTTGAAATCTATATGAAATGCTGGAAAAGAACTTTGAAGGGTTCACTGTATTATATAAAATTTTTACTAAAATGCCATTGGTGAAGCTTTACGAATTATTTTCTCTTTTATACCCTCCCTAAGCACAATAAATCCTGACTAAACAACTTACTCAATCTGAACGTTAAAACAGGATTCATGCTTTGAGAATAACTAAAGATTTTCTGACCTCTACTGAGACTTTTGAAAACACTGCTACAAATTCTATGTGGAGGAATGTGTGACTTTATTTAAACTACCAAGCATGCTGTAAACTTCATCCAGAGAATGCTTTTGAAAATGGCTGGAGTAAGGGGACTGACAGTTAACCTCACAGGGGCTGGCACAGGAGCCACTATTCTGGGAGGCTGTTGATGGATACAAGAGCGTAGTCTGAGTGTTTGTCCTGTATATGGGCAGGGGACAGCTTGCACATCATGTTGTGTGAAAGTGGAATCTGCATGAAAATTGAAAATAAAATGGAGTAATAGCAAATATGGACTACTTTCATGAACAAAGTAGAAAAAACTCTTGAAATAATGTTGATGATTGTGTTGGAGTCTACTGTAAAAATAATGGGAGAAAGATTGTGGCTAATTCTTTCAAAATGAAAGATGGGAATCAAAAGAAGGAGTGCTAGGCAAAGGAATTATGATTAAGTAGTTCCATTAACTCTCAACATCGATTAGTCTCTTCCTAAATGATGCTTTCTACTTTTTAATGATTTTCAAATGTAAGCTAATAGCAATTTCCAAGAAAACAAATTTAAAAAAACGCAATGGTCTTTAACTCTAGTTTGATGCAATTGTGTGCATTAGCTAGAAAACCACTGTTTTGAATGTATTAAGGCAGTGGGGCACATGAGAGAGGGCTTTAATTTGGAAATTTTGTTTGTATTTGTTTTTAATAGGAGAGAACATCAAGTTCCTGAGCTGATTATGGGGGCATTTGAGTGATGAATTCGTTTATCTGTCAGGTTGTTCTCCGTTCCTAGTACACTAATAGGGCAAACACTTTGCATTTGCTCTGCAAAATTGTGGGATTATGATTTTCTACTCTTATTTTAAAAATTTATAAATAAAAGGAAGCAATTTATTTTGAATTGGAGGATATTCATAAATAAAATCTATATCATTTCATGCCTTTTTAATCATAATTATTGGAAATTTTAATTCCTAAAAGACACACTTTTGAACACTGTTATTTAAAATTTTTTATTTATAGTGAATTTAGAAAGGGTTGTTAGCATCTTATAGCTCAATTACATAATTGTTATACCCTAGTCTTTCTGCTTTTGATAGTGTTACTGTTGGAGTATTTTTTGATAACAGCTATGAAGGCAGGAATGGATGTTGTAGTAAAACGAACTCTTTTTGGTCTGATTGATTTTGTGCTTTATAACCCATTTCAGTTATCAGAAAGTATTGCAATTTTTCCTCCTGCTATTTGGAAAGAATGTAATGGTCTAAAAGATTGCCTACCTTCTAAAGGAGTTTCTCTCTGTCAAGATAGAATCAGTATATTATTTAAACTGTCCGTAACTTTGGAGTGAAAACTTTCAATTCATTTCTTTCTCTGTTGGCTGGTCTGGAAGGAAGAAGGTACTCAAACATGACACTTAGCAATATGATCCAGCAGATCAGTAGCACCATGATCAAGATGTTCAGAATTCAGGAGTTTCCAGAATGGAATTAAAATTAGTTTTTAAGTTCTTTTATGTTAGAGCATATGTTTGTTAGAACTCATCAATATTAAACTTTAGTGTGTGGTTTGTATAATGACTTAGAAAATATTCTTGAATTGTTAAATGCAGTTCTTTAGCCATTATTAAAAAACTAATAGAATCAGATATTTTTTAACACTGTTCTGTAAGAAGATGTTTCAGTAACCATGAGATGAGGAAAATGTAAGAGCCTGTGATGCACATTAAGATATAGCTCTTGGGGAAAAAAGTCTACCAAAATTTTCTAGGTCTTAAGAAGTACATGGAAATTAATGATAATTCTTCGAATGATAAATATGCTCAATGACTTTTGGTGAACTGTTATGATAAAATAAATATCATTAAATATAATGACAAAGGAAATTAAATTATTATAGCTATTTAGAGGATATTAAGTTTTAGCTGGAGTCCATTTCCTTTCGTTTTATGTATTGCGTAGAACTAACTTTAAAGGAAAAGATTGAGGTTAGTTATCATTTAGTAAGAGAAATGATATATCCAACTAATTCGTTTCAATTTAGAATACCATGTGCTACTTAATGAAGATGGCATTTCTAGCATTTGGATATACTTTTAAATATGTTTTTGAGACACAATAATGCAAATAAAATTCTGGTGGTTTATTCAAGTACATGAGTGTTGGATTGGGTCCTGGAGTGCACATTGTATTTAAATGAACATATGAGAAGAAGTGTGAGCATTTAGAATATTCAATATGGGAGTGAAGAAAATTGGGCTTAGAATCCTGTGGGAGCTTTGTTAGTGTTCTAGGTTGGATGAATAGGGTTTAGGGAAAAATTCAACAGTGAGAAGATTAAAAAAATAAGAAGTACAGTTATTGGTGACTGACTAGACTTTGGAAAGTTTGACATTGAACCTTTATGCCTAGAAGGTTGATCCTAATATATAAAATAAGGAAATAAGGAAAGTGGTGAGGCATTGGAGAGGAATAATTGGCAAAGACAAAATCCAACTTGATAGATTAGTGCTCTGAAAAATAACTAGGTCTTTGGTGAAGATGCTTGCTTCAATAACAGTTTTCAGAGTTCTGGAGATTTTTCTGGGGTGCGGGAGATCAAACTATTTTAATAATGCGATAAAGTCGTTGTTTGCCTTTTTCTCTATATTGACCTTTGCTTTGACGGTGCAAAAGAAATGATGAGCAAAACCATTGGGACTTTAGCACAAATTAAATTAGTGGCACCAAACTGTGCCAGTAATCATTGTATGTTTTACATCTATGAACACATTTTTGAAATGGCATTTTCATTTTGGAATTTCTTTTTTTTTTTTTTTTTTTTTTTAAGAGAGAAGGACAGACACAGAGAGGGAAAGAATCAATTTTTATGGTGTTTTTCACATGGCTTTCGTTGCTCTGACACTTAGTTGTGTATGTGGGTGCTGGGGTTTGAACCCATGTACTTGCACATGCCAGGCAAGCGCGATAATGGCCAAGCCACTGTTCCAGCCCCATTTTGGAATTTTTTGATGAACACTATATTCCTTTTGTTCAACATAGGTCTAAATTGCACATGTGCATATTTTTCATATTCTGCATTATGAAATGAGAAGCATGCACAAAGCATGTCTTTTGCAGATTAAAATATAATAATTATCTTAATAAAAGACTGTTTGCAGTTGTCTGAAATATGAGCTGAACTAGCCATATTTCCTCCCTAAATGCCATTTGAAGAAAAAAAAGATTGATGTGCAAACCTTGCTGATTCAGGCTTGGGTGTTTGGCAGACATTTTCCTAAAGTTTCCATAAATTCAAGGAAAAATAGTGTGCTTTTTTTTAAATTTTGGTCAAGGATAGATGTATTAATCAGTTTTCTATTACTGTAATTAAATACCTGAGATGATTAACTTATAAAGATTAAATGGTCATTTTGGCTCTCAGGTTTGGAGGTTTAAGTCCCTGATTAATTGACTCCATATTTTGGGCTTGTTTTAAGGGAGCATATCATGATGGAGTCATGTGGCAGAGCAAAACCATTCACCCCATCAGCCAGAAAGCAAAAAAGAAAGATGTAGGGACTGAGAGCCTGCAATCTCCTTCAGGTGCAGACCCCCAATGATCTATTGACCTCCCACTAGATCACTCCTTCTAAAAAGTCCACAAAACTTCCCAGTAGTGCCACTTTGGGGACCAACTTTAACACACAGACCTTTGGGGGCCATTTATCTAAACCATAACAATATTTGAGCTTTCAAGATAGGAATCTTAGAAAATTTAAATCCATCATCATGAGTCTGACAGATTCTTAATAGTTAAAAAACGATGAGATGTGTCACGTTTGGGGAAAACTGTATTACCCGTGAACCAATATTTTTGAAATAAAGTCAATGTACAACTTAAAAAATATTGCCTGGGAAGCAGAACCATTCATAATGGAAGATTGACCAATGAATTTTAATTAATAGAATATAAGAAGTGTGTTGATAAGCTTTCATGTTCCACATTGCAACTGAAATTGAAGAAACAGTCCCTTGTCATGTGGAAAAACTACTAAATATCTCTTTCTAAGGTATTCATCTGTGTGAAGCTGAATTTTTTTCATACTCCTCAACCAAAACATGTACTACAACAGACTATGTCTATATACAGATATGAGAAGGTAGACCCTTCCCATTAAGACAGACTTTAATGAAGTTTGCACAGATATGGAACAGTACTCGTCACACATTTTTACACTACTTTCCTGATTATTTTAAATTTTTTTACATTCACTGGCATCTTACTCTTTTTTTGTTAGTTACTCATATTTTTCTGAATGTCTCCATTCTTTATTATCTTCAGTCCTTAGGTTATTTCATCTAGTACCATGACTTTCCCTTCAAAAATATTAACCACTCTCAGATTTATATCACCAGTCTTAGCTCTTCCCTTAAGACCTGGGATAACTTAACTGGACACTGATATACTTTATTTGGAATAATAATTGACATTTTAACCTTAATATGCCCTAAATAAAACTTTTAATTTCCTACACTCACCACCGATAAAGATGTATCTATACATAGTCTTACCTTTCTCTGTTAATGGTACCACTGTGCATCCAGCTACTGAGGCCCAGACTTCAGAGCTATTCATATCTTTTCTCTTTTCTCTATACCCCCTCCAAACAATAGCAAATTCTTGGGGCTAGTATTTCATACATATATATGGCTAATGTGTTCACTAACTTCACCACTACCTCTACCCATCAGTCCACCAATACCTGTCACCCATACCTTTCACCATAGCCTTTTATCTGAGCTTCCTGCTTTCACTTGCGCCTGCTCCAACAGTTCATTTTCCGCACAGCAGCCAATATATTCTATTAAAATACAAATCAGATTGTATTTCTTTCATGTTTATAATTCTCAACTTTAAATTCTGGTTCCTCTAAATAAGCTAACCACCTTACATTGCCAAAGCGGGTTCTGTTTTATGGCAGAAGTCTCTGCTCAAAGTTCCCTGCTCAGAGAGGGCTTTCCTGCTCACCTTATCTAAAATGATCATGATACTGGTTCCAAAGGAAACATAAATATCAATGGAATAGAATAGAAGATAGAGACAAACTCAAATAAATATAGTTACTCATACTTGACAAAGGAACCAAAAACATAAGTTGGAGAAAAGATGGTCAATAGTGCTGGGAAAACTGGATATATAATAAAATTAATCTCAATCTCTCTCTCTCACCCTGCACAAAACAGGACTCAAAGTGGACCAAAGACTTAGGAATTAGAGCAGAAATCCTGCTCCTACTAGAAGCAAAGGTAGGCCCAACACTCCAACAAATAGGCTCAGGAATTGACTCCCTAAATAAGATCCCCAAAGCACAAGAAGTAAAAGGAAATATCAAGGAAGCAATTAAGAGCATGAAGAGAGAACCTATCGAATGGGGAAAAAAATCTTTGCCCTGTGCACCTCAGACAAGGCATTAATATCCAGAATGTACACCAAAAGAAAAACTTAACACAAAAGAAAAAAATACCCCAATCAATAACTGGGCAAAAGAACTGAACAGACACTTATCAAATGAAGAAATACAAATGGTCAAGAAATACATGAAAAAAATGCTTAACATTTCTACCAATTAGAGAAATGCATATTAAAACTCACTGAGATTTCACCCCAGTCCAGTTAGAATGGCAGTAATCAAGAATAAGATCAACAACTGTTGGCAGGAATGTGGGAAAAGGTACACTTGTACATTGTTGTTGGACTGCAAACTTGTACAACCACTCTGGAAAGCAGTTTGGAGACTCCTAGAAATCTAGGATTGGATCCACAATTTGACCCAGCTATCCTACTCCTTAGTATAGATCCAAAGGATCTCAAAGCAACATAATACAGTGATGCTGCCACATCTGTGCTCCTAGCAGCTCAATTCGGAATAGCTAAGATGTGGAACTAAGCAAGGTGCCCTTCAACTGAGGAATGGGTAAAGAAATTGTGGCAAATGCACACAAAGGAGTATTACTCAGCTGCAAGGATGAATGACATTACGTCAAATGGATGACACTGGAGGATGTCATCCTAAGTGAAATAAGCCAGTCTGAAAAACCCAATGGTTGAGTGTTGTCTCTGATATGTGGAAGCTAACCCGAAATAAGGAAAAGAACAGAGGAATGGTCAAAGGGAAAGGAAATGGAGAAAGGAGGAATGAAATTGGAGAAGTTAATGGAAGGAGTCAGCTTGTTCATGTCCAAATATGAAAATAACAGCGAATCTCAGCAATATATAAGTCAATGAATCACTTAGAAATATCAAAGGAAGCTTTTTAGTAAAAAACAGACACATCAGTAGAGGGAAGAGAAAGGAGAGAGGGTACAGGGTACGGGGACACTGGGGATTGAATTAGAATAAGCTATACTGCATGCTTTTATAAAAATGCAAGTATTTAATCCTATTATCAAATGTGTCTAAAAAGAACAAGGGGTGGGAGGAAGGGAGAAGGAGAAATGTTGGAACTGAGCTAAAACAAGGTACATTCCAAGCTTTTATAAATATGGTATTGTATATACTATTGTCATGTATATAAAAATATTCTTCATAGGTGTAAGAAGTATGTCACTATACTTGTTTATATTAAGAAAAATATATGACCCAGAAAGAGAAGCAAGGGACCAGGGGATGGGAGGAGGGTGGTGGGGGAGTGCTGCGGGTGGGTGTGTGATATTAACCCAATCATATTGCTGTTTTGTGTGCATCTGTGAATAAATGACAGCAAATCCCATCATATGTACAACTATAGTGTACAGATAAAAAAGTTCTTAAACGCGAAGGCCCGCGGCGGGTGTTGACGCGATGTGATTTCTGCCCAATGCTCTGAATGTCAAAGCGAAAAAAGTTCTTAAAAATTCCAAAATATTGGTTGAATGGATGAGTGAAGGAGTCATTGTAAAAAAATTACATGTGAATAACACTGAAGAGGAAATGAGCATTGTGCCAATGGAAGCCAAAATTACAGATCATTTAATTTTCTTGAGATGTCAACAGAGAAAATTAGGACAGGAGGTACAAACTGTCAGAATGAAAGTTTTTGTTTATTTAGTTTGTGTATTATTTCACACTCATGCTTTAGAGTGTGAAAACAACTCAAACATGGAAACAAGAAAGTATGGAGAACCACCAGCAAAAGGTATCAATTTACTTGTTCTGTATAAAAGTAGAAATTATGTGAATTAGTAAAAAATAGCTCTGAGTAACTGATTTTGCATTTCCAGATTGTGTTTCTCAGTTCATTTTGAAGGCTATTAAAATTTTTTATTTTAAAGTCTTCTTTCCACAATAATTTATGAAATAATCTACAGTTGCTGCTTGTCCATGATTTTTCTTGTACCTAAGAGTTTAATGGAGTTTAAATATATATTAAAGCCTATATTGATTTCCAGAAAATAAATGATTATAAAATTATATTAGAAATAAATGTAGTGCTCCATGATGACCAAATTAACAAAGAAGGAAATGAAGAAGAAAAGTTGAGAAAGCATTTTTCCATGCAATGCTTGCCTTAAAAGACTTAATTCATTACCAATATGCTAATTCTTGGTGATACAGATTAATATTCCATTCAGTATTTATTTGTATAGATGACTAATTTCTGAAGAATTATAAATCGTATTGCATAATATTAAAAAGTTATTAACAATTTGGAGAACTTTTATTGCACATTTTACGTTCTGACACAAGGAAGCATCTAAATGAAAGGAATGGATTCAATATAAATACTTTGAGACTGAAAAAACTATGTAATTGTTTCTTTTATTTAAATATGCATCTCTTTACTGCGGTTTTAAGGGTCTTTGAATGATTCAAATAAATTTTAAATGTAAAACTGGTAAAATTATTGGAAGGCATTTTTGCTTTTTAAAAAAGTAGATGGAATTAAAATTCATTTTCATATATGTATGATAAAACTTATTGAGAAATTACACTTAAAATGATATACCTATCCATGACATAATGTTCATGGATACATAGTGTCAGGAACAAAGTAGGTTTGAAGTAGCAAAGTAATAATAAGATGTCTTTTGGAGTAACATAATCTGTGACTTGAGAATTATAATTCAAAAAATGTTCATTCACTCTGAAAATTTCTCTTCAGCGTAGATGTACATTGTAAAACCATATGATTATCCATGGTTAAGATTTATGAGTTTTTCTATTTCATTGCTGTATTTGAGAGTATCTGTGCTCTGAAACTGAAACTGACACTTCACATTTTTTATTTTAAAATGTTCATATGTCAAAAATACTGTAAATTATAGAGTCAAAAATGCCTATTCATGTCATATTGGAGAGGTTATTACAGCAGTTATTTCATGATTATTACCTTTAGGAGTCATTTTTATCTTAAACCAACAAGTTGTAAATATTAAAGTTTCTTTAATCCCCAAACACCCCTTGCATATGAATATTTACTGACTTTGCAATTTGTTGAATTTAATTTAAAATCATTATCCCCCATTTTATCCACAGTGTTTTATTTAAACTTAAATTCTTGATTTAAGTGTCAGTAATCATTTGTATGCATGATAAAATATCATCAAAGGGAATATGGTCTGGAAAAGTAGAATAAAATTTTCATTCTTAAGTATTTTGTTATGAAATTATCACAGAATGTTAATGTTGAAAATTAAAATAGATTGATGCATTCCAACTTCTCTCTTTAGTGAGATTACACATAAATGATTTTATGTATAGATAAATTAATTCTCATAAAGCTGGGAGGAATTATATTTTTTATTCAAACAGTAATTAGACTGCAGCCTTTTAAACTGCCTACCACTCAGGCATTGAAAGGAAAGCTGGAAATTACTCTGTCTGGATAAATTACAGTTTATATCGCTGGAAGAAAGAGCTTTTTGAAATTCTCAATGACAAGCAAAAAGAGAATTTTTCTTTTCTTTCTTTTTTTTTTTTTTTCTCTGTAGTCTGTTCTTTAAGTTCGTTGAGCAAACCTGGTCAATGCTTCTTTCTTTTCAACATGTGTTAATAATTTTCACATTTGCATAGAAAGCTACTAGTTGTATGTTTTATCTGAGGGATATTTTCTATATATTAAAACCTTGAAATGAGAGGTAAGTTTAATGACTAAGTAGATAGGCAAATTATTTAGCACGTTACCTAACTTGATTTATAAACACGGATTTTTTTACATGGAATATTCTTTTGTATACCAGCAAAGAAATATTGTTATTTGAAAATTATTATGAAAGTTTAAACTTATTGCTAATATGTTAATTTTATAAAATGGAAATACTCAACTTGGTAAATATGGCACAAAACCAAAGTGATAGTTTTTCAGATTGAGTTAATGCAATTCGTTTCTATAAATTCAACTCCTGATTTTACCAACTTTTCTTAACAAATTACTAACAGAATCCTCCAATGGGCTGGTTTATAGATTATTCATTTTTAATAGGTATTTATATATTAAATGTTTTTGAAGAGATTAGTACAAAAATACACAATATATATTTAGGTAATTCAATGAACCAGAATGTTTCAATACCAGATTTAATACAGATTGAAAGTAGAAAATCCTTATGTTGTAGTGAGTGAACAACAATGAAAAATTAACACAATAAGTCAAATTTTAAAATCCATTTTTTGTTTAGACAGTCAGAAAATAATCAGAATGTTGATATTTGACAACATATAATCCCTCCTGCAAAGAGTACTGAAATCAGTACATAGTTATGAAAACTAAAACTTTAATGGAGATGTTATTAAAATTTAAAAATTTCACATAATGATTCTTTTTTTCTGATTTAAACCAGTCTAATTTCTTTATTTATATTTAAAGACATAGAGGGAGGGAGAGTGACCTAGAGAGAGAGAGAGAATCAATTTTATTTAGTTTTACATCTGGTTTTCATTGCTGCAACACTTAGTTGTGTATGTGGTGCTGGGGTTCAAACCAGGGTCCTCACTCATGCCAGGCAAGTATGATGCTGGTGAGCTACCACTCTAGCTCCAGTCCAATTTATTTTTAATTACTATACTTAGATGACTTATGAAAATAGTGAGCTTAAACAAAAACAGTCCTCAGGCATCTGGTTGCTGGCCTATTTCTCTTCCTCTCACTTTTCTTCCCTAATGCCATGACGTGGGCAGCTCTGCTCTGCTCTTCCATCTTGAGGGACCAAGCAGCCGAGCACCCAAGGATGAATTGAAACCTGTGATCATGTGTCCCCAAATCACCCTTTTCTTCTGTAAGTTGAATTTTTCACGTAATTTAACACAGCAAGAAGGCTGAGTAACATGAGGAGAACTAGAACACTGGATGCCTTACAGGGATTTTCACCACTGTGAATCTTTTTTTGCCTTTCAAAGGAACTGGAAAGGTTGGAAGCTCACCCACATCTCTCACATTCATGTGTCCTCTTTCCACTATGAGTACATTCGTACATGGGAAGGAAAAGGAAACATCACACAGAGGATTTCTTGTCCCAGGAAGTGAAATGATTTGAAGCCAACAGAGAGCACTCAAAAAACAATATATATTTACACTCAATGCCTTTTCTATGAATCCTTTCATGTCGTTGAAGGTGACTGGGAGTATTAGATGATTTGTCAAGCTTTTTGCATCCAATGAACTTTTCTTCAATACAACTACTTTCAGGTTTACAAGGGAACCATAACAAAAGACATTTCACACATTTTTTTTAATTAATAATGCTTCTGTCCAAAACGAGTTCCTTAATTTCTCTTAAAGTGAGCCAAACTAGTGAAGGCTTTACCACACTTCTTACATACATAAGGTTTTCTCGAGTATGAGGTTGTTTCAAAAGTAAGTACAGTCTGTGTTGTTCCCTCCCTGGTAACATTCACAGGGCTTCTCTCCAGTGTGAGTTTGATTATGTTCCTGAAGGTAATTTGAGTTAGCACAGGCTTTCCTCCAGTACTTAAATTCATAGGGGTTCTCTCCAGCATGCCTTTGTTTATGGATTTGAAGGTAATCAGAACTAGTGAAAGATTACCCAACATGGTTACATTCAGAGGGCTTTTCTCCAGTATGGGTTTGCTCATGTCTGCGAAGGAAAGATGAAATGAAGTCTTTCACACATTGCTTAAATTTGTAAGCCTTCTCTCCTGCCCATAAGACTGACTGTCTGTCTGTTTGTCTTTCTTTCTTTTTTCTTTTGAAGGCAATTTGAACTAGTAAAGGCTTTCCCACACTGTTTACATTTGAAAAGGTTTTCTCCAGTATGAGTTCATTTATGTATTTCAGTGTAAGAAGGCTTTCCCACACTGCTCCCAATCCTAGGGCCTCGGGGCTGGAGCTGTGGCTCAGCGGTTTCAGTGCTTGCCTGGCAAGCACGAGGACCCGGGTTCAAACCCCAGCACCACTTACACAACTGAGTGTTGGAGGAATGAAAGCCATGTCAAAAACTAAATAAAGTTGTTTCTCTCTTTCTCTGTCTCTCTCACTGTCCCTCTCTCTTAAAAAAAAAAAGATCACAGGTATGAGTTAATTTATCTATTTGAAGGTAAGCAGAAGTGAAGGTTTTCTCACACTGCTTACATTAATAGGGCTTCTCCCCAGTATGAATGTGTTTATATGTATTCGAGTGGAAGTTGAATTAGGGTAGGCTTTCCCATAGTGCTTACATTCAGAGGACCTTTCTCCAGTATGAGTTCTTTTATGTACTTGAAAATTAGCAGAATTAGTGAAGGGTTTCTCATATTGCTTATGTTCATAGGGCTTCTCCCCCCAGCATGAGTTCGTTTATGTATTTGTAGGTTAGCAAAACTTATGAAGGTTTTCCCATATTGTTTACACTCACAGGGCTTCTCTCCAGTATGTGTTTGTGTACGTGTGTGAAGGTGAGTGGATGTAGCGAAGGATTTCCCGCACTGCTTACTATAATAAGGCTTCTCTCCAGCATAAGATACTTCCTGTCTGTGAAGTATAGTAGAAGCACTGAAGACTTTACCACATTGTTTACATCTGTAAGGCTTCTCTCCAGTGTGAGTTTGTTGATGTTTTTGAAGGTAACCTGAATTAGCGAAGGCTTTCCCACATTCTCAGATTCATAGGGCTTCTCTCTAGTATGAGTTTGTTCTTGTCTGTGAAGGTAACAGTATATTGAAGGTGTTTTCACATTGCTTACATTTGTAAGGCTTCTCTCTTTTATGAGATTATTCATGTTTGTGAAGGTAAGCAGAAGAAATGAATGTTTTACCACCTTGTTTAGATCCATAAGGTTTCTCCCCACTGTGATTTTCTTCATGTTTTTGAAGTTGACTGGAACAAGTTTTCCACATTGCTTACATTCATAAGACCTTTCTCCAGTATGAGAAAATTCATATCTTAGCTCTCTCCAGGGATTTGTGTTCAGACCTATAATGTTCTGGTCCTCCCACTTGTTTCCTACAGAACACAGGTTTCTGATGACTTCCTGCATGGCATTTTTGTAGAGATTCTTCTGGGAAAGATCCAGCAAAGCGCACTCTTCCCAGGTGAAGTTCACAGACACATCCTCAAAGGCCACTGAACACTTCCAGGCTTCTGGGAGGTCTCTGAACTATCCTGATGGATCTCATTCCACCTGCTGATCACAGGATAAGGCTGAGGCAGAGCTGCCTCACAAAGCAGAGAACAGGTTCCTGGAGATGGATTCTGAGCTGCAAGGCCTTTACCCTGAAACCACTTCTGACCTATATGTGGACTTGGTTCAAGATCAATTAATTCTATGAAACAACTCGTTGTCCAGCAGCTTAATTCTCATACCACGAGGATCAGCACAAACCAAGTTCAGGGCTCAGCTCCACCACTTTAGATGCCAGCTGCAGGGCTGGAGGGCCAGCCACCCCTTTGTGTCCATGGATCGCATTCTTTGAATTCATGAGAGGAAGAGCCAACAGACTGACTTGCCTTATATTTGGCAGCTCATCCAGGATCCTCAGATTGGTGATGTTTTTGGCCTCCGGGTGTCTTGGTGCCCTTCTGAGGGACCGCCCAGCACCAATCTCCAGGGCAAAAGAGGCTGTACCAAATCACGTAGGCCTCCAGTACAGAGGAGAGACCTAAAGAACTCACGTAATGATTCTTAATATCATTATCACTTTTGAGGTTTTTAAGAGAAAGAATAAAACCAAATCAGAGGAAAAGTAGTCTGAAATAAACTGAAATCAGAACTGGGCACTTTTTTCAGAAATTTATTTTTAATTACAATCTCAAGCAGTGATCAAAACTTGCTTATTGCCGATAGTACAAAGTGGGGGTAAAAATAACAATATCTGGAAATACTATAATTATTTTATTTTGAATGTTATCTCTAAATACTAAATATATTCTCTTCTATGTTGGTTCCACAAAATAAATTAATTGGTACAACCTGTTTCCTGAAAGGTAAGTTCAAATACTCCTGTGTCACTATGTTATGTATTTAGGGGCTGTGATTTATGAAGAAACATTTTACTTTTGGCTCTTAAAACTTGCATGTTTGAATATCATTTAGAATTAGCAGAAATCAGATAGAAACTTTGTATCACCAGAGTCAGAAGCGTTCAGACTTTATTCCACCGAGAATTAATGGTAGGTGTCTGCTAAATGAAGACCTCCTTAGATCTGCTGGTGGAAATCATGTAAGAATGCATGTGATAAAGGGCCATCTTTGAATCTGTCCTTATTTGTCTCAGAAATTAATTTGCAAACATTGCTATTTGTCATTGGCAAATAAAATCCTTTGTGACTTACCTTGCAATTAATAGCCACACCCAAGCAATTACCTAAAATGAATTTGTGCTATAGAGAAATTATAAGCTTAGAAATTTTACTTTAGTTCAAACCACAATGGCCCAAATGGTTTTCTTCTTGTGGATCTGTAAAAGCCTTGCAACTGCAAGGCCAAAGGAAAGCTTGTTTGCTTACACTATAACCATAGAGAACATTTTGCTGCATTTGTAACTTCAGTGTTGCAGACAATAGATTGAAAGAATGACCTGGCTGTTGGTTAAATACAGATTCCTGGACTAAGACAGACCTCCCGAGTCAGAATTCCCATTGCAGAGGCCCAGTAGCATGTATTTTCCTTTATGCAATCTCATGATCAGGCCCGGTGGGCAAACTTGGTAGTGTTACTGTCTCACGTGGCAGAGATGCTAATCAAAATTAAAGGATTCAGTTACCATTGCGTTGTCATTCTTTCATATTTTTATTGAGTTGCTAGTATGAAGTCAGCATTCCAGTGGGCACTAAAGATGCATAAATCACATGAATTCTACCTCATTAACAGTCTAGTTTGTAGTACTCTATTGCAAAAGTCTTTAAGAGCTGTTGCCTTTGATGGCAGAATAACACATGCTGATTCATCATACTAAAGTCTGAGACCCAAAGGAATCGGTCTTAAAGCAAAATCAGAACACAGGAGATTGTTTTGTCATGTATTTGTATTTAAAAAAAAAAAGCCTAGGAGACTTTTTAGTCTTGTTTTTTGTTTTGTTTTGGTGAGGATAATATGGCATATTCATGACACAGTTACTTTATTATTTTTTCTACTGTTCTTTCATTTCTTTTTATAATAGACTTAAACAGTGATTTGATTACAGAGTTATTCTGTAGTCTTTTACAGCCTCATTAAAAATAACTATGAGATTGGGGCTAAAGAATATAATTTCATTGAATATATTTTATAATTAATTATGAATTGATATAGTCTACTATTTTTATTTAGGCTTATTTTAATACATAGTTTCTAGTATATCCAAAGTGGTTTTCTACTGCTTAATGCCATCATTTAAAAGCACCATTTTAACTTACTGATTATTCCAGTGACCCATTTTTAGATATTTTCCTTTAATTTGTAGATAAATTTTTCTGTTTTTTTACCCCCTATGGAGAAATTGATTTGGGAGTATCAATTACTTAATTAAAAATGAAATTACCCCACAGTAAAGTCTTTGATGATAAGATGATAAGAACAAGAACAACAGAATATAATTAATGAGGGTCACAATTATTTACTATCATCGGATAACGTCACTCATGATTTTCCCACTGCTTGATGAGGTATCATAACTTACTGATAGTCTAAAAATGAAAATTTTGCTCTTTAGTCTGAACATGGTTAAAGGTCTGAGGATTGCTAGGTTTTCCTTTGGAGTTGAGATTCTCTTCGTACTAACTAGCTTTCATTTTTCAAAAAATAAAAAAAAAGTACAGAAATATAGTAGATGTGAAATAAAATATTCAATGTTATCTTTTATAAATATGAACTCAGGATATGAAATACATTTGTCATTAGTGGATTAAGAATGACTAGAAAAAAATTAGTAAAAAACTATCCATATTTGAAACTTATTTTTGAATCCTGTACCTTTCAGCAGACTTTAATTCTAGAAAATATGTCAGTATGAACCTCGTATGTTGCGTATAATGGCCATGGTTGTCAGCCATTATCCTTGGAAAAATAAATTTAGTTAAGTAGATTAATAATTATGGTTTAGATTCTTAGATTAGTTATGATGCAGTAAACTCATTACTGCTTCTGGAAGAAGGATGAAGACTTTTAAAATGATTATTAAATTTTTTTATCTTTTACCTTTTGCTCTGTTACAGAAACCCTTGAAACTCTCATCAGACAAGCAGAAAATTACACCAGCATACTTTTTTGCAACACCTACAGGAACATGGCCTTAGAGGCAGCTGCTGCAATTCAAGAGTTGTTCACTGATGTAGGGCTCTACTTATTTGGTGTGGATGTTAATCCTGAAGAATTTGTAAATAGATTTTTTGACAGTCTCTTTCCTCTGGTCTACAACCATCTTATTAATCCTGGTGTGACTGACCGTTCCTTGGAGTACTCAGAATGCATCCGCATGGCCCGCTGGGATGTTAGTCCATTTGGTAACATTCCCAAACGAGTAATGGGGCAAATGGGAAGATCACTGCTGCCCAGCCGCACATTTCTGCAGGCCCTCAATCTGGGTATTGAAGTCATCAATACCACTGACCATCTACAGTTCTCCAAAGAGTGCAGCAGAGCCCTCCTGAGAATGCAGTACTGCCCTCATTGCCAGGGCCTGACTCTCAGTAAACCCTGTATGGGATACTGCCTCAATGTTGCCAGAGGCTGTCTGGCCCACATGGCAGAGCTCAATCCGCACTGGCATGCATATATCCAGTCCTTGGAAGAGTTTTCAAATGCAATGCAAGGAACCTACGATGTTGAACACGTGCTCCTAAACTTCCATTTACTTGTTAATGATGCTGTGATTCAGGCTTACCTCAATGGACAAAACATAGCACAACAGGTAAGCAGTCTAGACGTGCTTCCTGTATGATTTCTTATAACCCAAACAGTACCCAGAAAATGCATACATTTAGTTGATTATTAGTATATCATTATGTACTTTAAAATTATGGTAGCTTCACAAGTTTCTACTTTAGGAAATAGTAGTAGGATGCATGGATTGACATATTTGATTCAGTATATTATAATTTATATACCATCATTTTGATCAGTTAAAATACTCTTTTTCAGTGTTAGCAGCCTTATCAAAGGTTGAGTTCAGTGAGGTGGCAAGAGTTCAGGTTCCAAATTAAGAACAGCATAGATTTGAATCTGCAATCAGCAGTAATTACCTATACGAAATTAGGCAAATCTCTTATGTTCTTTGATCCTCAGTCCTTATATAAATAGTAACCCACAACTTCTGAAACATTCCTTTTAGGGGAGACAAGTGTTTGCCTGGTATAGTGTCTGGTACTCAAAAAATGGGTAGTTATTGTCAGAATTTCAAAGGTATTCAGCTATAATGTAGAAAATGCCAGTTGTGTATCCATGAAAGTAGGACTTGATACCTTTGTGTTCAAAAGTGTTTCTTTAGAGCCTCTCCAGAATCTGTCAAAGTGATGGTGTGATGGTTTTTAAAAATGTAGCATGTACACTGTCATACTGTTTTATTTCTAGTAGACAGAATTTTTTGAAACAGGATCATCAAATCAAGCGATGTGAGCTTTTTTCTTTTTCCCACATTGTGTAGAGTCATATTCTTGAATATTCACAGGCTCCCTTAGTAATAGTTCTCATGTCCCACACAGAGAAGTAGGATGTGTTGCTGGTGGATCTCCTAAATCTTTTTCCTTAAAATAAAATTATATTCTCTAGTACCAAGAAAATATGTCTCCCTGCCCTGGCACTGATTTACTGAATTAATAAGCATTCTCATCATGAGCTCTATGTGTCTGTTCTTTTACTTTCTGATAGAAATTAGACTTGAAAAACTTTAGGTTTAACTGCCTTCTTCCCTTTTCCTCCCATCTCTTGGGTCTTTGCAGGGCCTGCACGAGCATACTTGGTGCTTTTCTGCACTACGGAGCTGGTGACATCTAGAGGAATGCCTCACTTTATGGTAGAATGGGCTGGATTTCACCTGCTCCCTTCTCTGTGTAGTTGGGTGGCTCTGTCCAGTGAATGGGGTTCCTAACTTGACACACTATTCGTGATCTTTTTGCCCTTTCTCATCCCTTTTAGGGAAACTCAGACATGACTGTGATCCTCCAGAAAGGATTTATGAAAGAACTCAGAATGGAGGCACATGTGACTGTTGAGGTTTCAAGTTATTTCATAGCTAGCGGAAATAAGCATTTAGATCCAGGAATAAAAGGTCCATATTAAGATATCAGGTATACTCATTCATAAGGGGAAAATAAGTACAAAAAATCCAAGTGCAGATTTGATCATTAATTTGAGGCATGTCATTTAAAATCTTAGGTCAGATTTTTCTAATACATGGAAGCAAATGGATAAATCTTTGCTGTGTTATTTTGGAGACTCAGAAAGCCTTTTGTATCTTTAAAACCTGTCCCATTGGAAATGATTAATTTTTCCTTTTACAAAGGCTAAAGTAACAAAGGACTGTAGTAGACAGGCATGTTTTCACATCCTTAGTTTTCTACCTGTCTGTGGCCTGGCAAGCTACTAAAACGGTTGGAGCCTGTTTTGTCCTGTCTGAAAGCTGGAAGGAAGTAGTGGTTTAAGTGGGGCCACCCCAGTCCTATCATGGTGAAGCAGGTTACTTTAGAACTCAAAGTATCGCAATCAGGTCTACGCTTCATGAATATGTTTCACACGTAACTTTTATCGTGTGAGACTCTTTGGTGGATTTTCAAAGAGCCCTCTTTTTATAAAAACAAATAGTCTGATTTCATATAATAAACAATTTGATCACTATTTTGAGAAACATCAATCGTTACTAATAAATTGTAGATTTTCTTCTAAATGAAACAACTGAGATCCCTTTTTTTTTAATTTGTGGGAAAAGAAACTAACTCTAAGTTCCTTGAAAAGTGACTCATTAATATTTATTTCTGACAACTTCAAAGTGATTTATAAGCTGTTTATCAAGCTTTGATAAGCAGTTCACACATTGATGAATTTAACAAATTCAAAATAAACTAATGGAGAGCCAGCAAATAATGACTTTCTCACATTCCCAAAGCAATGTGTGAGATCAAATACTTCAAAGACTAGTCCTCAGTACATATGTATTTCCACTTGAAGAAATCCATAGAGGTACCTGATATATCATATTCATATTGGATCAATTTCAACTGGAAAAATAAATTTCTCAATTTCTTGAGAAAGTCATAATCATGTTATATTTGGAAAAATCTTTAAAGAAATAAAATGCAATTAATAAGATACTGTGTGCTAATTTTATAGTTATACTTTTACAGTTATAAACTGTGTTAGCTTTCTGTTGCTGTTCCCAAAGCACTTGACCAAAGAAACTTAAAGGAGGAAAATTTTGACTCATGGTTTCGGAACATGGCAGAACAACACCATTGCCCAAGATGAGGTACAACATCATGGTGGAAAGGTGATGGAGAAGTGCTACTCCATTTGTGGTGACCAGGAAGGAGAGAGATAAGGGGAAAAGGTGAAGAGATACCCTTCCAGATCATGCTACAAGTGAGCCACTTCCTACAGCCCTCCCTTACCTGCCCACTGTTACCACCCAATTCATTCAAAGTTGGATAGACTGATTAGATCACATTTCTCACAATGCAATCATTTCACCTCCAAACATTCCTGCATTAACACAGAAGCCTTTGGGGGACACTTATGTCTAAACCATAACAAAAACAAAGCAAGAAAAGAGGGATTAAGAACACAGGCAGTAATGTCAAACTGGTTTTCACATCTGTCTGTTATCACTAACTGTGGGTTTGGACATCTCAGTGTTTAGTCTCTCTGTTTCAGTTTGCTCTGATTAAAAATGGCAATAAGAACACATAGAGTACTTATGAGAATAAAATAAGCTTTTATGCTCAGACTAGTGTCTAATGCATGATGTTTAAGTACTACTAATTATTATTATATTAGTTATAAATGATTCTTTGATTTCTTTGGTATTTTAAACACCCTCAAAGTAAATATTACTTTCTTAGGAGTACAGAGCTTGAAAGAAGTTTAAAAAATGTAGACCTCAAAAATATTTGAGATTTTGAAAGATTATTTTAAATGATTATAAAGAATTATAAAGATTTTTCTTCAATGAGAAAAAAAGTGTCCAGAAAATATTACACACATTTTATACATGCATATCATCCTCTTGTTAATCATTTATTTTATAACTAAGATACTTTTGGATTTATATTTGCTATTACATTGAGTAGGCCTTGTGGATTTGATCAGTAAAGTTGCTAACTAAGCAACATTATTATTTATTATTATTTAGTAACTTTACTGATCAAAGGAAAAAGTGCACAGAATTGATATTAATTTCAGTGTTTCAAAATGTTCTAAATGGAACAGATGTTATGAGAAAACTCTATTGAATATTAATTCTACATAATTTTAGAAAGTCTGTAGTGGAATCCAAAACATAAATTGCAAAAAGAAATGTCTAGCTCTGTTTTTATTTTTTGGGGTTTAAACTGTTTTTTGCCTCTTTTACCTGCGCTGTGTTAGTAGAGAGAGAACTGGCTGCATCCATATTATTTTTATTTTTTTTTATTCATTCAACAGTCTTCCATGTAGGAAGGAATCATTGCCACATATTCATGAACACAGGCATAATGACAGAGCAAGCCAAGGCTGATGCCAGTTCATGATCTTATCCCTTTGAGTTCCCCACCCCCAATCCCATATTTCCTCTACTTTATCTCTGTGTTAGTTGGGCTTCTCATGGAAGTTGAAGGTTCCCCACTGGGTTGATAACACCCCAACTCCCTCCATCCAGCTGCCTTTATATCCCTCTTATTCCTTCCACCTCTGCCCCCCCTCGTTTCATCCCCCAGTGTCATAGGCAAGGTTCCCCATGTTCACATAAAAATTAACCAGTGTCAAGGTTATTATTAGCTTAGCCAACTTGCAATCTGTTTCTGATTGTATTCTAGCTTCCACATATGAGAGAAAGTATTCAGCCTTTGAGTCTGAGTTTGGGACAATTCAATTAACATAATTTTTTCCATCTCCATCATTTGACTGCAAATGTCATGATATCGTTCTAATAACAGAGTAGAACTCCATTGTATATAAGTATTACAGTCTTTTAATCCACTTATACAATGAGAGGCATCTGGGTTGGGTCCATAGTTTAGCTATAGTAAATTGAGTTGCTATAAATATTGATGAGGCTGTATCTCTATAATAATCTGATTTTAGCTATTTTGGGAAAATACCCAGGAATGGGATAGCTGGGTCATAAGGTGGATCCAGGCCTTGTTTTTTTTGAGGAGTCCCCACACTGCTTTCCAGAGTGGCTGTATAATCTTGCAGTCCCATGAACAGTGTGAAAGTAGTCCTCTCTTCCCACAACCCCTCCAGGATCTGTCATTGTTCCTATTCATTTTTGCCACTCTGACAGGAGTGAGGTGGAATCTCACCAAGAGGTTATCTCTTGGCACTCTTGACTAATTCTTTAGCTGTTCAGAAGCTTTTTCATTTAATGACATACTATTTAATGACATACTATTCATTTATTCTTGGCTTTAATTCTTATTGTATGGGGGTCGTGTTAAGGAAGGTGGTGCCAATACCTATGTCGTGTATGTCATGTTGATCCTAATTTTTCTTCAAGCAATTGTATAGTTGCTGGTTTAATTTCCAGATCCTTGAACCATTTTGATTTGATTCTTGTGCAGGGTGAGAGGAAAGGATCCAATTTCAGTTGTCTGCATATGGCTGTCCAGTACCATTTGTTGAACAGGCTGTCTTTCCTCCACACTATGCTTTTGTCTGCTTTATCAAATGTCAGATGGTTAAAGGTTTGAGAGTTTGTCTCATTATCTTCTATTTTGTTCCATTGGTCTTCATTTCTGTTTTGATACCAATACCATGGTGTTTTTGTTACTATAGCTCTATAGTGTAATTTCAGGTCAGGAATTGTGACACTTCTTTTTTCCTCTTTCTTGGTTAGTAATATTTTGGTTATTCTGGGCCTTCTGTTATTCCATATGAATTTAAGAATGCTTTTTCTATATCTGTGAAGTATGTCCTTGGTATCTTGATGGGGATTGCATTGAATCTATGTAGTGCTTTCAGTAGAATGACCATTTTGATTATATTGATTCTGGCATACCAAGAACATGAAATGTTTTTCCATCTATGCAGGTCTTCTGCAATGTCTTTTTAATGTTTGATAGTTTTTGTTGTAGAGGTCTTTTATATCCTTTGTTATATTGATGCCCAAGTATTTTATTCTTTTTGAGGAAATTGTGAATGGGATAGACTTCCTGATTTCTTCCTCAGTGGACATGTTGCTGGAGTATAGGAAAGATAATGATTTATAAGTGTTGGTCTTATAACCAGCCACTTTGCTGAAATTGTTTATAAGCTCTAGGAGTCTTCTGGTCAAGCTTATTTGGTCTTCTAAGTGTGGGATCATAATGATCAGCAAATAGAGACATCTTGACTTCCTCTTTTCCTATTCAAATTCCTTTGATTTCCTCCTCTTGTCTGATAGCTCTGGCTAGGGATTCAAGGACTATATTAAATAAGAGTGGTGAAAGTGGACATCCTTATCTTGTTTATAAATTCAGTAGAAGTGCTTTCAGTCTTTCTACATCAAGTATAATTTTGTCTATGGGTCTGTCATAAATGTCTCTTACAAAATTAAGGTAACTTCCTTTAATCCCTATATTCTCCAGAGTTTTGAGCATAAATGGGTGTTGAATTTTATCAATGGCCTTTTCTGTGTTAATTGAGATGATTATATGATTTTTATTTTTAATTCTGTTTAAGTGGTGAATTACATTTATTGATTTGCATATATTGAACCAGTCCTGCATTCCTGGAATGAAGCCCACTTGATCATTATGTATTATCTTTTTGATGTATTTTTGGATCTGAGAGCTAGAATTTTATTAAGAATTTTTGCATCTATGTTCATCAGGAAAATTCATCTGTAGTTTTCTTTTCTTGATGTGTCTTTGTTGGGTATTGGTATCAGGGTTATATTTGCTTCACCAACAGTGTTTGCAGGGGTTCCAATCTTTCCAATTTAATGGAAAAGCTTGTAGAGGATCCGTGTTAATTCTTTTGTTAAAGTCTGACAGAATTCTGCCGAGAATCCATCAGGTTCTGGGCTTTTCTTTTTTGGGAGGTCTACCATTGCTGATCGATTTTGTTATCTGAGTTTGGTTGGTTTAGAATTTCAATGTCCTCCCGTGTTAATTTGGGAATGTCATATGTGGCAAGATATTTGTCCATTTCTTCCAGATTATCAAACTTGCAAGAATATAATTTTTCAAAATAAGTTCTGATAATATTCTAGATTTTGGTTGAGTTTATGCTGGTGTCTCCATTTTTGTCTTTGATTTTGTTCATTTGCTTCACTTCATTCTTCCTTTTGGTGAGGTTGGCAAGGGATCTGTCAATCTTATTTTTTTTTAAAAGAACCAACTTTTATTGTGTTGATAATTTTATTGGGTTTTTTTTTTTGTTCTCAATTTCATTGATTTCAGCTCTGATCTTAGTTATTTCCTGTCTTCTATTAGGTTGGAGATTGGATTGTTCCTCTTTTTGTAGGGATTTGAGTTGGAGCATAAGTCTATTTATTTGGGCTGTTTCCTGATTTTTGATGAAGGCACTCGGTGTTATAAATTTATCTCTTAAGAATGCTTTCATGCTATGCCAGAGATTTTGGTATATTGTTTCATCATTCTCATTCATTTTCTAAGAATTTCTAAGAATTTCTTGATTTCTGTTCTCATCACATCTTTTGTCCATTCTTCATTTCAATTATTGAATTCCAAGTATTTGAGTAGTTTCTGTTGTTTTTCTGCTGTTAATTGCTAAGGTCATACCATTGTGGTCTGACAGAATACATGGGACTATACTTTCTTATATTTGTTAAGGTTGGCTTGTGGACTAGGATATGGTCTGTTTTGGAGAAGGATCTGTGAGCTACTGAGAAGAAGTATTGGGATGTAATATTCTATAAATGTTAAGTCCAGTTGATTTATAGAGTTGTTTAGGTTAGAGATATCTTTGTTGATGTTTTTCTTTGATGATCTGTCTATTGTTGATAAAGTTGTATTAAAGTCCCCCAGTATTAGCGTGTTGAGATTGATGAGGGGTTTAATATCCTTGAGTACTTTTTCCACATATTTGGGGGGATCGTAATTGGGGGCATAAATGTTAACTATCGTTATGTCTTCATGATGAATTCTTCCTTTAACTCCAATATAGTGACCCTCTTTGTCCTTTCTGACTAGTTTTTGGTCAAAATTTACTTTGTCCAATATAAGGATCACAATGTCAGCTTGCTTTTTCAGGCCACAAGCCTGGTACAGTTTTTGCCAGCCTTTCACCTTCAGTCTGTGTCTGTTTTTGATTGTGAGGTATGTCTCCTTTAGGCAGCATATTGTTAGATTTTGTTTTTTGATCCAGTAAGCCAATCTGTTGTCTTTTGATTGGGGCATTCAGTCCATTCATGTTCAGAGTTAGAATAGATTTTGGAATCTGGGTCCCTAACATTGTGACCATTGCTGTGTTTTGTGTCATCGTGGATATCTTTTAGTGTGTTATGTGATTATTGACTTTCTTCTTTTTATGGATTTTGGAAGTTGATTGCATGTTCCTCTGAATGAAGTATGTCCTTGACAATTTTCTGTATTGCAAACTTTGTGTTCATGTACCTTGCTAGCTTGAATTTATCATTGACATATTTAATTTCCCCATCACCTTTAAAGCTGACTTTTGCTTGGTATAGTATCTTTGGCTGAAAACTTCTTCCTTTCAAAATTTGAAAAATATCAATCCATGCTCTCCTGGCCTTTATTCTCTGATCTGAGAAATCCATAGTAATCCTTATTGGTCTGCCTCTGAATGTGATTTGGTGTTTTTCCCTTACTGATTTTAAGATTCTTTCCTTGATTTCTCTGTTTTTCATTTTATAAATGATATATTTCGGTAAATTTCTCATGTGCTTAGGTCTGTTTGGTATCCTTTTGGCATCTTGAATTTCATTTTCTGAAACAATTCTGATATGGGGAAAATTCTCCTTGGCAATTTTAATGAGAAAATTCCTAATGCCCCTTTTTTGTTGTTCTGTGGTTTCTTTAATTCCAATTACTCTCATGTTATTTCTTCTCATCTTGTCAAATACTACATGGAAGTTCTGATCATGTGCTATACGCTTCTTTTCTTGTCTGTCCTCCTTGAACTCAACATTGCTCAGCCTGTCTTCATTGTCTGATGTTCATTCTTCAAGAGCTAAGGTTCCGATTTCTACTGAGTTTACTCTGGCATTAGTATCTTCCTATGAGCTTTTGATGTGGTTGACAGTATTTATCAATTCTAAGAGCTCTGCTACATCTGTTTTCTGAATGTTTAGGTCTTTATATGTGTGGTCTCTCATCTCCTGAAATTGCTCACTTATCTCTTCCCTTAAATCTTCTTTTAGTTCTTTGATTGAATTACTAATCATATTGTTGATACATTTTTCCTAGGTTTTTGCCTAAACTCTGACCATGGACTCCTTTTATGGGAAGCTGTGGGTTTGAGATGCAGGATTGTTTCCCTTTTTTCTTTATTTTCTGTTACAGGGAGTGAGGCTTGAGGTCCAACAGTGGATAATTCTCTTGGGGGCTTTGTTGACTGTATTAGAGCTTTTTATCTCTTTGCTTAGTAGGTCAGGGGTACAATTTGGGTAGCACAGTTCAACGGCTGGTATCCCAATCTGTGAAGTATTGTGGACCTGTAGGTTTTCCAATACCTCAGGGGATAGGGGGTTGAAGTCATAAGTGCAGCTGGTGCATACAACAGACAATGTTGACTGTAGCCGTTACAGTGTTGATTAGCACATATAAAAGCAATAGATTAGCAGTTTCTTCCATGAGAGCTCTCACATTATACTTGGTTAGCAAGCAAACACCTTTTTTCAAGTATGGCATTCACTTCAGTTTACCAGGACTTCTGTAGGTGAAAGGAAAAAAAAGTCTAGAAATTAAAGGTAAGGAGATAGGAAGGTAGTATAGAACTTGTGGATTAGGATATAGAGCTACAAGGTAGTAGAGATGATGTAGGCAATTCTGCTAAAAATAAGGAAAAGATAGAAATGGGATGAGAATGGAATAATGTCTTTGAGGGAGAATGAGAAATATTAGAATACAGTTAGGAATTGAGAGATAAATGGAAGAAGTGGGTAGTAGAAACTGGGGGTCTTTTCAGACCTAAGAGACTGAGGACTGGTTTGAAATATTACAGATAGCCACAGGTCAAATTCCAGCAATATGTACACAGCAGACAAACACAACAGAAAACAGTGAGAGTAAAAATCAAACAACTATACACACACAAAAAAAAAACAACTACACACACACACACTCAAAATGCGTACACCAAGGAACACCAATTCCAAGAACAACAACAACAAAAAAGGAGTTGGGAAGATTATGAATTATTACCTCTGAAGTCAAAATTTACTGTGGGGGTATGTGTTCATAACTGTGTTCTAGGCAGATTCACTTCCCAGTGGAGTTTGTTGGAGGGAATGAATTTTGATTATCTCAGCTGACAGATTCCCAGGAGGCCTCCCAGTAATTTTCTCCTATAGAGGGTTTGCAAACATTCACCTTCCCTGCTTCCTATGAGAACAGACTTTAGAGCCAGCCGAGTTGCACTCTTGTGCAGTTTAGTGTCTGCCGGCTCAAACTCTTGACCCACTTCAACCATGGACCCAGGAGATGCTGGGAATCTCGTGGATCCTAATGCAGCTATAACAGACTCTTGCTGTTCCAAGGAGAGTGAACAGCCTGAACTGTGCTCACCCGGGACTGTTATCTCCCCACTCTTGGACTTCAGTGGCCTAAAGAAATGAAATGTGGGGCAGTCACAATCCCAGCAAGGGGAGGCAGACTTGAAGGAGACACCAGCCCAGATAGACTAGTGTTTGTAGAGGTCTCAAATATAACCACTAGGTGGTATGGAAGCCCAGTCCCACTTGGAGCACCCAGGACCTATGGGTCTAATTCTGTTCATAGAATTCAGGGTCTGAAATTAGAGGAAAGCACTGGATCCACGTTGCCCCTCTGTTAATAGGTCCCTGAGGCTGAAGCTAGCCTCTCCTGCGTTAGAGTTTCATTCAGTCTCTGTTGGACCTGCAGCCAAATCCCCAGGCTGTTTAGGTCCTGTTAAATAGAATCCTGGTCACGGACTCCATCTGCAGATTGGGCATGTAACAGTGTAGGCAGGAAAGCTCTAAATGCAAGTCCCTGGACCGGAAAGGACAGTCTTCCAGGGCCACACAGGGCAGACAATTGGAACACTGGGAACCTGGAGCTGCTCCTCCAGACTAAGCTCCCAATCCAGTCTGGATCTGGTGGTTTGTTCACGAACTGGTTTCTTGTACTGCCCTCCAGGAGGGTTCAAAATGGCGGCCACCACCCTGCTTCTTCATGCAATCAGATTCAGAGGACTCTAATTTGTGTGTATTAAAGTTGTCCCTTGGTTCCTACTGCCGCCGCAGTCCCGGTGGATTGGGGTCCCGTGCCCAGCCTCTGCTGAGTGCTTGCCCCTGTCTCTGAGTTTATTTAAGTGTGTGCAGCTTCTTCCCCTCTAGGGCAAAATTTCAGCCTACTGCTGGCTGGGTATCTGGCACTGGAAAATTATTATTTGGGATTTCCTGCATTTTCAGCTTGTCTAAGGTTCCATGTCACTAAACTTTCTTACTTGGATAGTAATGAATTTAGGGAGAAATTTTGCTGTTCACCCACCTCACAGCAAGGCACTTCTCCCACTGTTGGTGTCCTGCATTCATAGAGAGATTTTTCTTTCAATTCTGTCACAGGTTATAATGATGAAACCATCCAGATTACTTTGGAATTAGTATATTAATCACTTTAAAATCATCAGTTCTATCAAAATTGAATGAAAGATAAATCATGCACACTAATGTACTTTAATTAGCTGTTAAGAAAATGAATATCTCACCATTTTCTCTATAAACACATTTATCTGGAAAAAATGTATTAAATTTTTAATGTGTTTTTAGATATTTCAGTTTTACCTATGAGTAAAAATTGCAGAGGAAAATTAAAATGGTAGCCTAGATTAATTAGAACAACACACACATTTTCTCCCATTTTTTTTCTGCAATGTAGTATACATTTTCCTAAAATATCCCTGTGTAAAGGATTTTGCAAAAAGCTTTGTGTATGTAACAAATAATATTGTTGCAAAATACACAAAATGTGTTTCCAAAGGAACTCATTCCTTTGAGGCCACAGGCCAAAGATTAAGGAACTCTATGTTAGAAAAAGGGCATCCTATTTTTAGGGAGAAATATGCCAATAGTAGATTTAGTCCCTTTCTATTTAGATTAGAAAGATTTAAACATGACTATGATTATTTTCAAATTTACATTGGATATGTTGCATGTAGTGTGTTCTTTTGGCCATGATACAGAATGTCTCTCTCTCTCTCTCTCACACACACACACACAAAGGAAGTAGATCAAAATGAACAAAATAAGTAGAATCTCGAGTACTCCAGAATCTGTGATAGATGAAAAGCTGAGGAGGCATTGTTTATGAAACACACTTTTTAAAAAGCTCTCAGTTATGTATATTATTGTACAGGACTGCCACAGAGTAGAAGATAGTGATCAAAGGTTTTACATCAGTTTCTTCATGGACAGTATTTGGGCAAGATTTCATTGACAATATTTTCATAATATGTTGAAGATGTCATTTTTATCTTTGTCTAATTTTTGTTTAATTTGTGGTTGATATTGAATTCATAAATATTACAGTACTCCAATGAGATATCCCTTTTGAGAAATAAGACAGGAACTGGCAAAAGAAAAAGGGATGGTATAAGAATTAAATTAATAATTAAATTAAATTAATAATCAAAGGGAGAAAGTATAAGATTTTAGGGTAAGAGACAGATGAGTGTGAATCAAATTAAGTTGGGCTGACCAAAAATAGAAAACTGTATAACCTAATAAGGAAAGAAAGGAAGAGAGAAAATCATTCAATCCAAGCCGCCATTCTATGCAGAGATCACCTTGCAGGGTCTTCTCCGACTATGTCCTGAACACTAAGTCGTGATAGGAACTTGTTCTCCAAAAGTGACCGTATTAAGCATGTGGCAACAATTAGCAGATTCTCTTTTTCAATATTAGGCCAAATTGTTCTTGTTCAATACACAGTGTGGATTTTTCTGATTAGAAATATCTCAAAGATTAATTTTATTATCCATTGATTTTCAAATCAAATGAGTTTTATTGTATGTTGAGATGATTGTATAATGTTTACAGACTCTGCTGGTTGGTTTTACTCACATGCCTAATTAGATATGAATCCTTTGCCTTTTGAAGATTTGTTCCTAGCACATGTGAATCCCTAGGGCAAGAAGGTGGTGGTAGTGAGTGGATCCAAATTGACCCTTTGCCAACCTCGTTTGAGCTTGAAATGATTGTCACTAGTAAAGGACGGTCAAAACCACATATCACATTATTAGGCAAGTACAGAATTTTTTAGGAATGAATTAAAATACAGTCTTGAATGATTTTTGGATAAATATTTCATATAACTTTGAAATTGCTGTGTGATTAAATTAGAATTTTATGTTTCTGAAAATGATTGTGGCATAAATTAGCTAAAAATCAATATGTATAGATCAGAAGTCTTTACACCCTAAGATATCTGGATGAAGTTCTCCCAGAACAGTGGTCTACTAAGTTTGTAGATGGCTCTAGTTGTTGTAAAATTCCGAATATTTATGCCCTAAATGGCCACCTGTGGTGTACTAGCATGCAGTGTGTTAAAGATAGGGGCAAAAACTTGGCCATCCAACTGTTAAGTATTTGAGGGCCATTATTCTCTTTCCCTGACATCTACTTTCCCGACTGTGCATGCTCATTTCATTCTAAATTTGAAAGGTAAAATAACCAATTATAATCTTTCTCAATCAATTATTTGTGTCAAATATGCATTTGGTTTTATTATGCTATTTTGGTTTCTCTGACCTGACAGCTCTTCTTATCCTAATTTCATGAACTTTATATCTCTTGGGAATTAGAAGTATTTAATACTCAGTGATTCTTTAGAATTTTTCTGAAATAATTTCTTGAATTTTCTAAGTGTGTAGCTCTTCATATGTATCACTGATGTTTTCAGCTGCTATTAAATACTGCATAAAACTTAATGTGTTTTTTTAACAATTTAATTTGAATTTTAAATTGTCTTAATTATTTCTAACTGAAAATTATATATTATGCTTTACAACTTTTTGTGATATATCAAGCTGTGAAATGATTACATCAAACTGAGTAAGTTATTCATTACTAACTTACTTATACCTTTGGTAATGAGAGTCTTTATGGTCTATTCTCCTAGCAGTTTTCTAGTATGTATTATTAATTATAGTAACAGTGATGCAGGGTTTTTGGGATGAGGCCGGGTTCTCTTCTCCTGCTGGTGAATGAAGGGGGCCTGGCTACAGAATTCCATAGCCGAAGTAGCCTGTTTTCAGTGTTTGCAGCTCTTCTCAGTTAGAACTGAGAAGTTGGGCTTGTTGCAGGTCCCTCAGGTCTCTGCAGCCCAAAAGTGTTAGCAGCTACCCACCTAAGAGCTGGGATTTCCTGTGGCGCATTGCAGCTCTTGGTGTGGAAGCACACCCAGGGAATTCTGCGCCGATCTTCTGGGTACTTGTCTCACGCATTTGAAGAATAAAATCCACGGACAACCACAGAAGGAGGAGTAAAAGGAGTAGAATTTATTTAGGAAGAAGAGCAGAGACTCTGCAAGGCAGAAGGGCACCTGGAAGCAGGATACCACCTCAGTATGTTAGGCGGGGGTTTATATTGATTTTGGGTATGAGCATAATTAACATTCATGCAAACATTTTAATATTGGTTAAAATCTATGTAAAGAAGGCATTGAAACTGGTTAGGAACACCATTGTTTAAAACAAAAGGTGGAAAATAATTCCTAGTACCCAAGGGTGACCACCCCCATCTCTTAGTTGGGACAAAGGTGAGCCTCATGGTCTTTTTATATTTGAAGGCCCTGAGCATGCCCTGTCAATCACTCTCTGCCTCTACCAGCTAGCTCTTGGATGGGGCCCTCTGTCCTCACTACCTAGCCATTTCACTGTCTCTCCTAATCTGTCTCAACAGTGGTGTTCAATAGATCTCCAGAGCTAATTCCTGTTGTCTAAATTGAACTTTGTTTGCTTTTACCAAAACCTTCCCATTTCCCTCATCCCTATCCCTGGAAGCATCATTCTGTTCTCTGTATCTATAGTTTCCCATTTTTAGATTCTACACATAAGATTTTTGTCTGAGTGAGGGGAAAAAAACCCAAACTATATTGTTTTACTTACCTGAAAAATATCGTATGTGTCTAACATTAGAATAAAATTTGGGTGTTTCTTTTTTCACAGACTATAATGCCTAAGCTCTTGTCTTTACCTCTCAAACAGCATTATTGTGCCATTTGTTCTCTCATGAAGAGCTGCTCATTATATATTTGCTTTAAAGTCATTTTTTTAACCGTTCTTGAAAATCCTACTTTGACCTAAAATATGGCGAAAAAAAGTCATGTGAAAATATGTTGCTTATAATCGATGGGAGTTTTTTGTTGGCTAGAGACGGGAACTCAAATTCATGTAACAGCCCCTTTACCCAGGAAGGATGTAGTTATTAAATCATGTAACTTAAAAGTCTAAAGGTGCAGATAACTGAAGGTCTGATTTTATCTCGTTTCTCATAAATGTTATCAAGATTCTTCTTTTCCCTCTCAATGAAGCTTTTGTCTACATGAGTTGTTTCTCAGGCAAACTATCCCCAAATGATAGCAACATAGGCCATTATATTATAAGGCGTGTCCTCTTCTAGTTTTGCAAGAAAAAAAATAGAACATATTTCTGATTGCTAAAATCTGGTGAATTTATATGGTAAGTCTTTGTGCTAGCTTTGCAACTTTTTAATAATTTTTGTTGAGTTGCCATTGGAGAGTGGTGGACTTTTATTAAAAAAAATTATTATGCTTAAAATCCCGTGATGTCATAATACATGATAAGTAGTCCTACATTTGTAAGAAAGTTATAAGATGAAGATACAGGCTGAGGCCTGTGGAAGAGCAGAGACTGAGTTTACCAGGGCTAGAAGCCAGAGCAAGTCTGTGATTACCTGGATGACATGTTTGTGTCAGCAGTGCTCTACTGCTGAGTTAAAGTAGCAAGAGATAATTGAGAATATATGTAAGGAACTAAGGAATATACTGCACAAGACTAGGTAGAAGATGAACTGGATGGAGAGTGGAGGCGTCTTTGTGTATGGTCAGGAGAAACATGCAGAGCTAAAGAAGCTGGTGCTTCAGGGCAGTGAGCATCCATTCTTCTCTGGAGAAAACTGGTAACTAACAATTTCATTGTTAGCACTTCAGTAAAGTTTCCAATGACCCAAAGTCACATGTGGTCTATTAATGTCAGTTTCCCAAATGTGAAGTTTGGTGTTGGCAGTAGGAGGAATTCAGAGCTGCTAGCTTGCTTTAGGTGTTGCTGACCGTAGGAAGGGACCTCTAGAATTAAAAATCTATTGTTATTTTACCAATTTTTCACATATAAGATGTTTAAACTTAGATAAGCCCACTGTCTTCTTACCCTTCAGCTTTTTCTTCTGTGAAGTAAGAAAATTCCTATACCCTACCTGTGCTAAAATTGTATAAAGTTAATGTAAGTGATTTGAATTGAACAGTACAAAACAAGAATTTAAAAAAAAAAAGGGCTAATTTTGGAGGATTTTTTAAAATAACTGACCTGTATTTGTAGAATATACTTTAAATAGAATATCACACTGACGTCGCTAAAATTCAACATCCTATATATTGTATGCGTGTGTATGTATGTATTCTTTAATTAGCATACCAAAGGGGGGGAAGTGTATACATATTAAAGAAATGTATATGATTTACAAGCAGAAAACAGTACAGAAATGGGGTTATTAAAAAAAATTACGTATGTTTAGATGGCAAAAGACTAATTTGTTACATGAGATATCTCAAACAGTAATGTTTCTGTAGTTCAGAATGATTCAAAGAGCTAATGTGTGTATTTTGATTTTTAACTTGTGCAATATATTCTTTTACTTTGTGTGACTTCACTTATTTAATGAAAGTTCTCTTACATCGAAAAAGAAAAATATATTTTTTTGCTTTGTCTCATTGCTCTGACTTTGGGCCTATGCCTCTCCCTGCAGCCTTTCTGCATTCTGAATAGTCATCCTTGGGTCATATTCCCACCCTGGAGCTAAGTGTGGGCTCTGCTGACCCTGTGTGTCAATCAAGAGTCCTAAAGTGTGTCCCCAGACAGGGCAAAAACAAAAATTGAAAACAAGAACTGAAGGGTGTAATTTATAATAATAAAGGATGCAATACATAAAGAACTTCAACTAGTTAGAAATGAACCAAACAGCAACAACATACATGTAGCAAGAAGTTAAATAAAAACATGATAGAAATAAATACAAAAACTGAAGATAAGGACTGAGGGATATCACTCAGTGATAGAATATGGGCAGGCTTAGCATGTGTGAGGCCATGGGTTTAATGCAGACACGCGCGTGCGCGCGCACACACACACACCAAGAAATGAAGAATAAAGCATAGCAGAAAACTGGAAAAAATAGAAATATAATTTCAAGAGCATAATGGAATTACTGGAAACATTTGCTTTAAATTCAGAAATGAAGCATTCCTGTCAATACATTGGTTAATGTTTACATGGAGACACTGATTAATACAATCAGACTATTCTTACAACTCATCAAGTAAAAGGATAATCAAAGGGTTTATTTAAATAAACACTTTAAAGTCAGTGGACGTCAGACATCTTAGGAACATGTAAGTTAAAACCACAGTGAAACAATGAAATGCCACTTCACACATCATAGGATGGCTGTAATAAAAAATAAAGACAATTGCAAATGTTGATGAGGTTGTGGGGAAATTTCAAGACTCCTACACTTATAGATTACTAGAGGAAATGTAAAATGCTGTAGCAACTTTGGAAAACAGCTCGGTATTTTAAAGTTTATTTGAGCAGAGAACTCTGGACTGCAAAGGATTGAGGCTTCAGGGAAGGGACTCAAGGAGAAAACTTTTATAAGGTTTTCATCCCACAAATAAGACAAAGAAATTATTTGATTGGTTAAAGCAGAAGGATTGTCTTACAAGTTAGTTGGCCATTTCTGATTGGTTAAGCTCAAGTTTCTATTTCCTAGGAGATGGAATGTATTCTACTTTGTTTTTGTTCACATAGGAGCCCAGAAGGCTGAAGCCTCTTCAGTTGAATGGCTTTCCAATTAATTATTTTAAACATATGTGTTTTAGTCAGGTTTTTTTTTTTTCTGCTGTGACTAAAAGACTTGACAACAACAATTAGAGGAGGAAAAGTTTATTTGGGGGCTCATGTTTTCAGAGGTCTCAGTCCATGGACAGCAGGCTCTATTCTTCTGGACTTGAAGTGAGGCAGAACTTCATGGTAGAAGAGTATGGGGAAGAAAAGTGGCTCAGGACATTGTAATCAGGAAGCAGAGAAAGACTCCATTATCCAGGTACAAAATATCTACCCAAAGACGTACCCCCAGTAACCCACCTCCTCCAGCCACGCGCCATCTGCCTTCAGTTATCATCTAGTTAATCCCCAATCATATCCCCTCCAAACCTTCTTGTGTTGTCTTACACGTGAGCTTTTGGAGGACACCTAATTTAAATCATAATAACATGCTATGTTCAGTAAGTCAGTTTGAAAAGGACACATCACATATTATATTATTCTACTAAAATATAAAGTCCAGAATAGTAAATACAGTAAATGCACAGAGACAGAAAGTAGGTCAGTGGGTCCCAGCGACTGGGGGAGAGGGGACAGAGGAGTGGGCTATTATTGCTAATGTACTATGATTTATTTTGGGGTTGACAAAAATATTGTAAAATTAGATAGTTTTGAACATAGTAAAATAAACACAAAAGCAGTAAAGTTACAAAAAGTTGCACTGTATAACTTTGAAAATGGACACATGCAATTGGAAAACCAGTATATTCCAGTGAATAATTTCTATTTGTGGGCTTGTTCTGTTGTTCTTTTTGTTGGCACACTTTCTTGAGGCTTTGGGAATTCTAGAGGAACAAAGAGTCTTTTCATTTGTCATCCACGATGACACTTTAAATATGTTTTTATAAACATTTTTACTTTAATGCTAAAAGGTCCTTCAGAGAAAAACATTCTCCTCATATATTCAAAGGTTTGTTTTCCCCACAGATGGTAAACGTTTAGACCTTGAAAAAGTTTTCGTAATTTAAAAAAATTGGGAGTCAGATAAATAGGAGGAGGATCTCGTTCATTCAAGCAAGCATTGAAGTGATACGCATCGAGTGCCTTCCATGTAGGAGGCACAAATGGACATGGGTATATACTCAACTTGGCATGCAGTTGCACTGTTGAAACTCAAAAACTTTTAAAGAGAGAAGGGACAGTGAGAGAGAAAGAGAGAATCAATTTTATTTAGTTTTTTCATGTGGCTTTAATTGCTCTGACACTTTGTTGTGTACAAGGTGCTGGGGTTCAAACCTGGGTTCTCATGCGTGCCAGGTAAGCATGTAACCGCTGAGCCACTGATCCAGCCCAGCAGCACTTACTTAATCCTGAGACACGTACCCAGCCCTTTTTATTTTTTACTGTGAGACAGGGTCTCACATCTTGCTAAGTTACCAAGGGCCGTGCCAAGTTGCTGAGGCTGGCTTTGAACTTGCTTCCTGGAATTACAGGCCTTCACTACCATGGCAAGCAGCTAACTCAATTTTTAATGGCCTCTTTAGCATTTCTAATGTATTCTCCGCATGACAGAATATCTTCCCAAAATATGAAATAGGTGATACATAAGTCTTTCGTTGGCTTTCTAGTGACACAGAATAGCATCTGAAAACTTTACATCAGTCTTTAGCACTTCGCACAACCTGGACCTTAGACTGCTTTACACTGATCTAATGATCCCCTCCCTCTTGCCATGCTGGAGTATGGTCCTCTCTGTGGAATCTCATCGGTCATGTTTCTCTGATTAAAACAGACCCAACATTGACCATCCCTCTGAAAACTTTACTTAATGCTAATTCTGCTCCTTGTTTATTATCTCATCTTAGATATAAATGTTTATAGGACATTTCCTTGATTTTAGAAGTGTTGATAACTTTGTAATGTATATGTGCACAGCACTGTACCTTTTGCATTTTGCATACATGTAGCTATTCATTATTTATATCATGTGTTGAATTTTAGGTGCCTTGAGAGCTGAGATGGTTGTTTGTACTTATCACTGTTATTTAGAGTCCAAGTTTTGATATATGAATTCTACAATTAATATCTACTGATCAACCAAATAAATGTGGCTTTTATCATACATTACATAGACTGTGAGAATTGACTCCAACTTGCTCTTTGGCCTTCCCTTGGCCTCTTCATGTCTACATGAAAGAATCCAATGCGCAGAAGTCCTTCATGTGGGATACTGTCCCTTTTCACCTCCCCACCTCATTCCGCGTCTCTTCCCTCTTTGCTGGTGAGTTTCTGTTAAAGTACATGTAGCACTTCACCTATTCCACTTAACCTTGTATTGAGTTGAGTATTCTACCCCACCAGTGAAGCTGGAAGCTTGTCCAGAGAGTTCACTGAGCCTTTATCTCTTTATCCTGAGTGCTCATTAAGTGTCTGACAATATTCATTGATCTGAAGTGACCTCAATCTCAACTGTAGAAGCTTCTTGATTTAATGCACTGAATTAGATTTAATTTCAGTCATTTACAGTTTTTCACTGAAACTTAAATTACTAACATTTCATATCTCCCCTGAGAGCACAGCAAGACAACTGGGATAATCTATGATTCTTTTAATGAATGCACAAAGTATTTGCAGTGAAATTTTTATACAGATACTTTGGCATCATTAATATTATATCTGCATTTATCTTAAGCTGAGTCAAAAATCTCATTTATCAAATTAGGCTATTGGAAATAAGGACTAAGAAAAATAATGAACAGTCAAAGAAAATCACATTAGAAGTTCTTATAATTTGCTGTAAATAGTTCTGGGAGTGGTCCTGCCGCACACCTTCCAACTTCTAGTTCTCGGTCCAGGAATGCAAGTGTCAAATCCTCCATCTCACTGCCCAGGACTCTGGAGAAGCTCTGTCTCCACTATCAATCTAAGTGCTTTTTAGATTCTGTAAGCCTATTTGTGATTCACAGAATCTCTATGGTTCGTCTGAGGAATTCTTAAAACTACTTTTTACAGGTAACTAGTGTTTGTTTAGATGTTAGTATTTGAAAAAAGTACTGCATGGTCTTAAGTTTCAGGGAAGGAAGTTGTATATAGTCTTCATCTCCTAGAAAGTGTTATAGGTTGTCTCATGCAAACTGTGCGTCAAAATCTCAAATAATTTGCTGTTTCAACATCCATTAACTATAGCAAATAGATAATTTCCAATATGTTCCCAACCCATTCGCGCCAGGATACCTTATGGACATTTTGCTAAAAACTCTTTGGAAAATGCTGCTCAGAGTATGTTTTATGATTTCTAAAGTATTAGTCCTCCGAGCCAAGCTTTATTTGGGGCTTTGTCCATAGGGAGATTACTTTTGAGTGAAATGGAAGACAATGTAGCATAGATGGATATGTCCAGGTAGCTTCCAGTTTAGCGAGAGTACCAGCAGCTGTGACCCTTCTCAAATTGGTCCCCTACATCTGGGAAAGGATATGTCACTCTAAATGTTACCATGGGCTCTGGGAATACAGTCTAGAAATTGATTTCCTTTGAAAAATGCATGTGCACTTGTTGAATTAGATTTTTCCCAGGTGAGGCAATGTGAAAATAGAACTCAACAGTCTCTTGACCTTGAAAAAGTGGTCTTTTCACCTAGAGGGATGACACTCAGCACAGCTGAGATAAATATGTTTGTCTGAATGATATTTTTCTGGCGTTATACTAGCCATTATACTTAATTCCTTATCCATATAAACTGATAGTTTTAATATTCACAAGGACCATTAAGATAAATTCTCTAAGTTTTCACGTTTGCTTCTACTTACCTTTGTCAACATTTGATACTATCAGTCTTCAAAATCTTTTTCTAGTTGGGTGATATCATCATTTTATCTTTATATTCACAAGTAAGCATCCAGTTTGATCAGCTTTCATGTTTTTTGCCTTTATATTTTTTGCTACTTATGTATTCATATCCTTAGTCCATTTATTTTTCTCCCTAGGTTATTTGTCTTAGTTTTTCAAATATTCTGATAAAAAATAAGCATCTATTAAATATGCTGACATCATTATCCCAGTTAGTGATGTCTCTTTTCATTACCTTTCTAACTTCAATTATATGACATATGAATGTTATAGGAAATATTAGTTTTAGGTCAGTGAAGTGAAAAATTATAGACAGAAAGCTTTAAAAGTTGTCAGTGTGGTTAAGAAGCAAGACACAGTATTATACTTTGAGCACTAGCAGTGGAAGAAAGTGTTTAAATTTCCCCCTGAATTGTCATTTGACTATGTTTAAGAAGTGAGCCAGTTGAGAAGAAAACTACTAATTCATTTGCACGAATTTTTTTAGGTGTGTTGAGGGGTCAGTGTTGGTAGCTGAGAACAACTGAAAAAAAAATACAACCTAAGTAATACTTTCTTTGCTCTCTTCTCAGCTACTGCAGACAAATCCTATTGGGGATGTACAAGCCAAATACTTGTAAGATTGATGGATAACTTCAAATTGAGAGATCAAGGACAGTTTAATTTCATAGGTGATATTTTAACTGAACCTTGGAAGATGGTAATATTTAGGCAGGCAGAAAAGAGGAAAAGGACAGAGATGGAAAAGTACAGGGTAGCTCTGGAGACCGTAAGTAACACAATTTAGCTGAAGCGTGAGGTGTTTAAAGTGGAGTACTGGGAAATTTGGAGGTTCCGCTACAAACTGACATGAAATGCTTTGCTTTGTACTCATTAGGACATGAGAGGAATCACCAAAGGCTTTGGATCAGACGAGCAATACGATCATAACTGTGCTTTAGGAAGATTAATCTGGGAGCTGGGAAGGTGGCGAAATTCTGCAGGAAGCTCTTGCATCTGTCTTGCAAGAGAAGAGCCAGGGAGCTCCACTCTTAGTGACAGAAATTCCAGTTCAGGAGGGGAAGTGGAAACATAGTACACCTGTCAGAGGCAGCAGCCTTTGCAAAAGCATCTTCATACTTTTAAAACATGGGAAACTATGGTTATATTGATTTATTCTCCTTTTTGTTTTTATGTAATTATTATTATTTAAAATATTTACCTTTTCAATTTAGGATTCTTAATACCTCTGAGAAATGAAATGGTCACTTTTATTTCTAAGTATCTGTTAATATTAGCCTTTCAATTCCTCTATTTTTTTTTTTTTTTTTTTGAGAGAGGGACAGAGTGTGTGTGTGAGAGAGAGAGAGAATCAATTTTACTCAGTTTTTCATGTGGCTTTTGTTGCCCCAACACTTCCTTGTGTGCATGGTGGTGGGGTTCGAACTTGCATACTTGCGCATATCAGGCAAGCACAGGAACTGCTGAGCCACCATTCCAGCCCCAAGTTTCTCTAGTCTTCAACTTGGTTCTCAATTGTTTTTCTTTTTTTCTCTGTGGTTTCTCACCACGTTCACGTTGAGGTATTACTGATGCTTGGACTTCTTCTCTTTGTGACAGAGGCTCATAGTTGGTGGACTATTATGCTGTTTGCCTTAAAATGTCACAAAACCCAGTTTTCTCTGAGGAAAAACAATATTCTTTTTTCCCCAGAGTCCATATTGAAAAATGTAATTGAATCAAGCCTTCTTTAGTATAACCAAGCTAATATTCACTGTTCAGATTCCTATTCAATCTCCATCCGCTTACCCTCAAGGTAGGATTCCTTTTTTTTTTTCTTTCCACAGTGGTTCAAAGTTTACTTAAAATCTTTATTTGTGCCTCCTGTTCACAGAGATTTCATTGGGGTTTCTATGCAACTCATTTTTACAATATTCATCTGGTATAACTTTAATACCCCGATGAAGAATTGTTATATTGTACTGAATTTAACTTTATGAATTTATCACTTTATGTCATACTTGAAAATTCCACCTTCCTATCTAGTTTACAAACTTCTTGAAGACAAGAGGGACTTTGATTTTTTAAAGTTTCTTTTAATTGTAGATGAACAAGTACCTTTATTTTATTTATTTTCATGCGGTGCTAAGGATGGAACCCAGTGCCTCACACTTGTGACACAAGCACTCTGCCACTGAGCTACAACCCAAGCCCCTAAAGAGGACTTTCTTGACCACTTACTTGAAGCAACTGATGCTCACTTTACCCCATCCTGCTCTCAGTGACCCATGTGTAACTAAATAAAATTAATCAAGACATAAATCTATTTAATGTTGTAATTTCAGCTTCCCCCACTGAATATAAGTTCCTCAAGAGCAGGTTCATTGCCATAGTCCCATCTCTTAGAATATTGCCCTATAGATAACAGATATTCAATTTATTGATCAACATTGCCATTTGTATTTAAACATGAATTAAAATCCATATGTCTGATTTTTAGTCCTTGGAACTTGCTAAACTAGTATGTCCCTAATAACTGGAATTAAGGGATATAAAAATGAAGGAATGAGGGAAGGAAAGATGATAGGAAAAAAGGAGTGAAAGGAAGGAAGAAAGGGGAAAGAAGAAAGGAATGAGAAAAAAAGGAAATGATTGAAACCTTTGGCCATTTTATGTATGTATTCCTGAGTACAAAGCAGCTTAGTTAGAACAAATCACCCTGTGGTTATGGATGGGTTGATTTCCATTTCTCCTTTGATCATACTGTTTTTGCAGTATCCGTCTAGCAGTGTTACATTAAGACTGGATTTTTATGAAGATTTCATCTATATGAACATATGCCACTTCAGCTTACAAATTGGATTTTTCTTTGAGTCCTGAACTAAATGATTTTGAATGAGCCCATACATAAATTTAATTAATGATGAATGAGATTGAAATGCAGAAGCTCCCTCTGGTGGTTTAATTTATAGTTGTACAAAAAGAGCAGTGCAGAAAGAAGATCCTGTTCAGGATAGGTCCAAGAAGGTGATTGAAACATTCTTCTGTTTTCCCTGTCCACCTCATCTTCCCTTCCTCTTCCTACTCCTTCTCAATGTGAAATACATTTATGAGTTAAGAGTGGGGTGCTTTAAAATGATAGCAGAAACTCTTATGAAGAAGCAACTTCTAGAAAATTAAATGGACTTGAAGAAGACATAGAAAAACTGACGGTCCAAGCTTAGATGTTCTGTTACTCCATGTAAACTTTTTTAGAAAGGGTTGGCTCTACTTTGAGCTAACTGCCAGTAAATACATCTCTTGCTCTTGCAAAGTAGAGATAGCAGATGTTTCCACCTTTTCTCAACTTTAACCTTGCTTTATTTTTTTGACCTCAAGAATTGGTCACATTTTATCAATTTAGAATGTTCCAATGATAACATATTTAAAGGCTGTGCTTTATGAGGTCTCAATAATTTATAATTTCCTATATATATTTTTATTGCAATGCTATAATCTTCCATTATTTTAAAAGTGGTGTTGTGGTTATAATTTTTATATCTTTTTCATACTTCTGCTGTTATTTGTGCCTTGAATTTCTAAGTTTCATGTGCCTTTGGGTGGTAGATGTTTCATTGTCTCAGGGCATGATTATGTAATCCCATATTTTCTCACTTCTATTGATATGAACAGCTAATGCTCTTTCTCTTCCTCCATTTTTGTTTTTCATCTTGTTTTGTTTTGTTTTGCAGAGAGAGGGTATATAACTGAGTTCTCTTTTTCCTTCTGCCTCTGAAAGATTTCCCATCCGAACTTCTTTATATCCTACATATATTTTTTAATTTCATTCTTTTTCATGGGTTTAACTACTGGTTCTATGCAAGTGCTTCTGTACATTAACTTGCTTTTTATCTCTAATCCATCATTTAGAATTGCTGTTTAGAAATTTCCCAAAAGTATAGTTCTAAAAGAGAATTAATCATCTGTACAGAGGAACAGATATACCAGAAACTAAACTTGTTCTATGTTCTCACTTCCATATATCAGTATTGGCTCTCACCAAAAAGAATGATCAGGTTACTGTGTATAAAGCTACCAACAGTTTTAGCTTATCCTTTATAAATTGTACAGGGAGCCAACCAGAAGGCAAATCACATTCATTCTGCTCATTAAAGAGCCATTGCTTCCATTTCCTCTTATTCCTCTAGTTCTTGCTGAGTTTATACTTATATTCTTATATATGGATATGGTCTCCTTGGTGGGGGTTCTGATCCTGCAAATCTCTTTGAAGCAGCCTTGATAATTCCATCCCTTATACATTAATCTTTAATATATTACCATCGTGTGTAAAATGAATCCAAACATAATGAACTGGCACTGAACCACTGTCCCTCATTGGCCCCCTAAGTCTGACCCAACCTACTTCTTTTCTAAATATTTTTTCATTGAATAGAGGTAAAATCATGTATTTTATCTGTCTGAGAAAGTTAGTCTCATTCTGGTATTTGTTAACAGATTTTTGCCATTAACAAATTATTTTTAAAAATCATAAAGCTACTGGGCATGAGAAAATAAACTCAAATTTGCTGTAATAACTGGAAAAATCCTAGTAGAATCTTTCCTCCTTATAGATTATAAGTAGTTTTTAAAAAAATGGAATATATAACAATTTGACAAGCACAATTTTACTTTTATTGTATTTATTATTTTATATGCATATAGAGTCATTCCTTATATAATTTCTGCTGATGATTTCTCTGTGAGCACCAAGCATCCTAGAAGTGGTACAGAAGAGCAGTCACCCACCCTTACACATAAGGTACAGTGGGGTGTGCTTTTGTCTCAGCTACAAACCAGATTGCTTAATAATTATGCATAGCACATCTGCACCCTTTGACTTTCAATTTGTAATATTCTAAACTTCTTTTCCATTTCAACTTGCATTATTAGTAATATACACATTGAAAATACCATTGTGAAAGAAACCTGGGTTCTGCTGATCGGGAGTGAAATGAAAAACAGTTCACAAGCTCAGATTGGACTTTACAAAGCTTTTTGGAATTATCAGCAGAAAACTCTGAATGTTTGAAAATTTGTATTAGACTGAGTGAACAGACACAGGGATGCAGTTAAAGAAAGATAAGTTTACACTCTGTCGGAACCAAGATTACTTTGAGAATGGGAAAGCCAGCTAAGTGACAAGAGTCCTTGAAACAAATACTTATTTGGAGTGGGAGAAGTGATATGGGTTAGGAGCAACTAAGAGAGTCATTTCAAGGTGAGATGGAAACTTGAAAATCAGTGGGAGGCTGGAGATGGAACCTAAAGCAGGAGTTGATAAGTATTAAGGAGGAAAATAATTTTTTTTTTGGAGATACTTCAGACTGATTGCAGGGGAGAATAGTAGAGACCACGGAGGAGAATAAGGAGAAAATTGCAATATAAATCTAAGATGAAAAATTGTCAAGGTAAGTGTGAGGGTTTTTTTCAATAGCAAGAAGGAACTAGTATGGAAATTTGCCCCCCAAATTGGCTCACCTCAGGGGAGCTAATGTGACAGGCTAATGTGTTGGTAACAGATGGTTTTCCATTGCCTTTCAACAAAGTGTGAAGTCAAACTCCCTGATAGCAACTCAAGAAACTCCAGGGCTTTGAAATTCCTTTGTGTTTATTGGAATCTGCTATATATATTCTTGTATCTTTGTTTACAGTCAAAGACACCTCATGAGTCTTTGATTTACATGTTTTCTTTTGTATTTGTATACAAAATCAGCAAAGGTGATGATGAGAATAAAGATCTTATTAGGCTGTTAGTTTTCAGCTCTACCTACCTACCTAGGAAACATATTTGGTAACAGATATGGCTTTCGGTCCAACTTGGGAGGGGCAGGGTGAGGTAAGAGTTCTCTCAGCTTGTAACTGCAAAGACATCTTACTTTCATTAGTTTCAAAGATGAGAAAACTGAGAATCACGTAAGTCCCATAACTTGCCACAGCCCCCTGGCTAGCATGGGGTCATTTCTGCAGATTTTGTCACCCTTTCTCTGCTGCGTTTCAAAATGTCCCTCCAAACAATCTTAGTCTTGATATTCCCACTATGAACGCATATCACCTCCCCAGCTCCTTACTAGTTGTTGTTGACAATGAAGATTTTCCCCCTCTTTTAATATTTAGCACCTTGCTAATGTATTTACATTAGCAAATTTACTAATTTTTAGCCTCAGGAGTTTGAAATTCACTTTGTCTTTTAACACTTGGACCTTTACATTGCCCGTACTTCTCACTTAAAGACATTTGTCAAGGCTCCTTGATTTTACCTCATCTATGAGGCATGAACGCTGTCACTACTGTAGCTCAGAATTAAACTATCTTTCCTTGAAGTCTGTCAACAATTTAGTAGATATTTTCTTTCTAGTCCAGTTCTGCCAGATGCATTGGCTAAATATCAGCTTTGGGATGTTCCCTTTGCATCCAGCACCCAGCAGGTGCTTTTGTCTAATAAAGAAATCTTAGCCTGGTATTCAAAGATTTCTTTCCAACCTACTCTTACATATAATTTCCTTTTAATATGACCTTTATGACCCCTTCTTTCCAGGAAAACCAATTTTAGCCATTTTTTAGGTCAGACCTATATATTCTTGTAACTCCATCTCTCAAGGTTTTTCTTTCTTTTTTAAAGACATGGAGAGAGAGTGTATGTGTGTGTGAGAGAGAGAGAAAAGAGAGAAGCAATTTTACTTATTCATTTCCTTTTTGTTTCTCTGACATTTTGTTGTGTATGTGCTGCTAGGTTTTGAACCTGGGTCCTTGCATGGGCCAGGCAAGTGATCCAACTGCTGAGCCACTGCTCTAGCCCTCAACATGGTTTTTTCTATCTTTAATCATATTCTTTGTTTGTTGGGGTCTGATATTTGCTTTATCAGCTGCCCTGGATCTTGTTGCTGTTTGCATAGGCTCCTTCGGGAGGGGCTGCTAGATTGTGTATTGTTAAGCTTGAGAAACAGGGTGTCGACACGGGGCTTCAGCCCTTTCGCATTGGTATCACCTGCCAATTATTCTAGATCCTTCAAAAGGTGCACGTAGAGGCTTATTGGTCAACCGTGTACCTCCTAAATCCAGGTGTGGCAGTGAATGAGCTAATGCAGAGAGGCCTCGAGGGGGCGGGGTGTAGGCCTTTAAAGAAGAGGCTCCAGCCAGCAGTAGGGAGCTCTTGCACTTTCTGCTGGTTGTGCTGTCCCTGCTCCTTCAGGAGAGAGCTCTCATACTTTGCTGCTGGACGTGGTGTCCCTGCTCCTTTGGAAGATCAGCAGCCGAACCTCCCTATGCTTTGCTCCTGAACTTCCCAGCCTGCAGAATTGTGAGAAATTGCTATCCATGTTTGTTCTGAAATGAGTCTTGCAGCGTTGCCTTGACTTGAGATTACTTAATGTTAGGCATTTTGTTGTAGCAGCACAAATGAACGTTCCCTTGAAAGAGAGATGTGAAGTATGGATATATAAAGAGGAAAAGTAAAGTTTGGAGAAAGAGCGTTTCGGGTCTCCGGCCTGTGGTTTTCTCATCCCCAGCCAGTCCCTCAGGTCAGAACCCGGCTGGACCAGGACATTTGTTCATTTACAAAATCAACCTCCTAGAGCTAACCCCTCCAATCTATCCAATCTCTCTTACCTGCTTGTTCCTTTTCACCTTTGCCACTTTGGGCCCTAGAATTCCGCTGCTGGCCTGACCTTCTCCCTCGACATTGCTGCAGTAATGATTTTTCTCTTGTGGCAGGCAGTCTGCAGTTATCATTTTCCTGCTTGGAAACTTTCCTGCACTCCACTTACTAGAGCTAGTTCTTGAGTTTGGCTTCTAAATCATATCATAGTGTTGCAGGGTTTTTGAGATGAGGCTGGATTCTCTGCTCCTGCTGGTGAATGGAGTCTGGGCTGCTACAGATTCCAACATAGCCCCCTTCTAGTGTTTGCAGCCATTCCCAGTTAAAACTGGAAATTTGGGCTGGCTGCAGGTGTCTGCAGTCCAAAGTGTTAGTAACTCTCCAGCTAAAAGCTGGGTGTTGCAGCTTTTGGTGTGGTGGAAATTCATCCCAGGAATTCGGCACCAATCCACTGGGTCCTTGTCTCATGAATTTGAAGAATAAAATCCATGGACAACCACGGTAGGAGGAGTAAAAGGAGTAGGATTTATTTAGGAGGAAGAGCAGAGACTCCACAAGGCGGAGGGGTACCTGGAAGCAGGACACCCTCTAATGGAGGTCAGGCCAGGGGTTATATAGATTTGGGGTATTAGCATAATTAACATTCATTCATGCAAAGCAGGCATTGAGAAATGCACCTACATCATTGGTTGAACTCTATGCAAAGCAGGCATTGAAACTGGTCAAGAACACCATTGGTTAAAATCTATGTAAAACAAAAGGGGGCAAATACTTCCTAGTTCCCACCTGTGACCACCCCATCTCTTAACTGGGACAAAGGTGAGCCTCATGGTCTCTTTGCATTTGAAGGCCTTGAGCCTGCCCTGTCAATCACACTCTACCATCTAGCTCTTGGAGGGGGCCCTTTTTCCTGTCCTGACTACCTAGCCATTTCACTATCTCTCCTAAAACTGTCTCAATAGCATTTTCAGATTGTCCACACCATTCTTACTTCTTGCTATACTACTTTCTTATACTATGTACTTTTGTTCCATATATGCAGGTTAAGTTATTGCATACATGTTTGCTTTTATACTCTGTTCTGAAACATTTGCCCGTTTTCCATCTTACAAACTCCTTGTTTATCCTTTAACCTACTGTTCAAACATGACTTCCTGAAACATTTCCCTGAGCACTCCAAATACAGTTAATCTGCCTATTTTTTGTGAGTTTTTGAATGTTATTGAATTTCATATAATTCTGTATTTGCCATTATGCAATAATACAATGGTTGTTTTGCATGTGTGACTTCTATTTTAAATGTGTGGGAGGCACATATCATTCATCTTTGCATCTCTAGCACCTAACTAACACACCATAATAAATATTTATTTTAATTTGGTTGAATTAAAATACATCTCAACATATTCCAGGCCCAACAGATGCCCCAAATCTTTCCAGGAGTAGCCTTCTGGTATGTCTCCTCCTCCATTACCCCAAACTAGGAAGGATCCCATCTTCCTTTAGCCCAGAACACATCAGCAGCTATAATTGTTTTGACATAGGCAACTTGGAAGTATCTTTTTCTTTTCTTTTAAACTGTAAGCTCTGTTAGGGGAAAATTTAATTATTCACCTTTTATTTCATAACATTTAATACATGTGCTTTGCCAATATTAGAATCAAAATGTGGACAAAATGGGTTCATAACTCCTTTCTATCACATGGAAAATCAAATTGAGAACTTTAGAGAAGTTTATAATAACCCTTCTCATTTACATGTAAGATAATTCAATTTAAAGAGATTCTGTCATGTTTTCAAAGTCTTAACACTAAGATAAGAAAAAATAGGCAAAAAACAAAGTCTCTTGGTCCAGGGCAATGATTTTATATATTATCAGTTATACTTCTCTGGGTCTTTAAGTATATATTATATAAATCTTTTTCATACAATACATAGTAAATTAATTACTTATTTTTTTCCAGTGGTAAATATGTAAATTATAGAAATATCTTTGCTAGATACGAATTTTTAAAAATAATGAATTTTCCACTTGGATAAATTTTTTTAAAAAAATTCTAGTAACACCCTGGAGATCACGAAAGATTAAGGGAGAAGATATAGAATGATTATAAAATGAGATGTTTACATTAAACATATTGTCAATTCTATAAAAGCACCTTAAGAAAACAAAGATATCTGCTTTTATCCTTGGAACTCCTTTTTAACAGGAGGACATATTCAATGGCAAATTATTTCAAAATCGGAAAAGCATGTGATTATTCACATTCATAAATGTAAAACAAATATTATATATTTTGATTGAATAAGAAGCAATTCAATTAATTTAGTTCTCTGCTTTTGCATATTTGCATATGTCTCCTGCAATCCATAAAATGTGTGTGGCACCATGTATCATATCACTATTTGCCATTTTATGCAAATAGTTATATTCCTTGTGTTTGAAAATTGACAAACATTGTATGTATCAGAAGTTAATATTGAGGTATAAGCAAGAACATGTCATTGTTTTGGCCCCTTTGAAATATTACATCTCCAGAAATGCTGGAGCTTATTTCCTAACTGTCTTTCACTGTTTTCCATTTACAAGGTGAATAAGATCTGTGGCCATCCAGTAAAAACACCAACACAAAGCCCCCCTTGTTCTTTTGATCCAAGCAAGGAGAAGCATGGAATGAAGATCTCAGCAAGGAATGGTGAAGAGACACTTGCCAACAGAAGAAAGTAAGACATTTGTTTTACAACCAGAAAGAGAAAAGAAAGTAAGCCATTAATTTTACAACAGAATGGATTGTATTCAATAAGTAGACCCAAGCACAGTATGAAAGGGAAAAGATCAGCATTCATTAACTGAAATTCAGTGGCTCCTCCTGTCCCATTAATTTGGAAGATAGATTCAGCTTGTGAGACCAATAAAAAAAAAAAAGTTCCTGTGTTCATGGAAATTATTCTGTATTATTATATACTAGATACAGACACATTGTCTGACCATTATGGCTAGTGTGATTGAGGATTGAATTTTTCATTTTAATTATAAGCTAAATTCTACATTTGGCTAGTGGTAACTATTGGACAGTGTAAGACAGAATAATTTTCTTTTAAGAGGGACAGTGAGAGAAAGTCATTTTTTTTAGTTTTTTCACATGGCTTTCATTGCTCAGACCTTTCATTGTGTATGTAGTGCTGGGGTTTGAACCTGTGTACACGTGCATGCCAGGTAAGCACCCTAACTGCTGAGCCAATGCTCCAGCTCCAAGACAGG
>PVKS010011980.1:0-55064 GCA_004027875.1 Aplodontia rufa | reverse complement strand
AATAGTAAATTGAGCTGCTATAAACATAGATATTGCTGTGTCACTATAATGTGCTGATTCTAAATCCCCTAGAAAAATACCCAGGAGTGGAATAGCAGGATCGTATGGTGGGCTCATCCCTAGTTTTTTGAGGATTCTCCACACTATTTTCCAGAGGTGCTGTACCAGTCTGCACCTCCACCAACAGTGTGTTAGCGTGCCTATCTCTCCACAACCCCTCCAGCATCTATTATTGTTTATTTTCTTCATTTTTGCCATTCTGACTGGCATAAGGTAGATACCTTACTGTAGTTTTCATTTGCATTTCTCTGATTACTAGTAATTTGGAGCACTCTCTCATGTATTCATTGGCTTGATCAATGTCCTCTGTTGAGAAGTTTCTATTTAGCTCTTTGGCCCATTTATTAATTGGGTTGTTTGTGTTTTTGTAGTTGAGATTTTTGAGGATTTTGTAGATTCTGGATATGAGGCCCCTGTCAGAGGAATCATAGCCCATGATTCTCTCCATTTCTGTTGGAAACCTCTTGACTCTTTTGATCATTTCCTTGGCAGTGCAAAAGCTTTTTAGCTTTATGGCACCCCATTTACTGATTTTTGACCTTACTTCCTTCACTTTAGGAGACATGTTGAGAAAGTCTTTGCCTACTCCCAAATGGTGAAGTGTTGGACCTAATTTGTCTTCCATCAGTTACAGTGTAGCTGGTTTAATTCCTAGCTCCTTGTAAGTAGCAGGTAGTTTGTTGGGAGGTGTTCACAGGAAGCAGTGTGCAAAACAGTGAGAGTGGGACAGGACAGGAACAACAGAATTCAACAAAGTATACGTTATTTGAGGTTTCCATTGTAGGCAACTAGGAATCCATCCTGCTAGAAACCTCTTAGGAACCATGTATCACATGATGCAGAATTGTCCCCCTGAAGGACTGGAGACTGAGGCATTTATCCATGATCATCCATCCACCATGTGGGGATTGCTCCTGGAGGCATTACCCACCTGTCTTTTCATTTTTTTTTTTTTTAATGAACTGGGTAAGCCACAGGTGGTTTCAAAACTTGGGAGGCAGAAATGTAAAGAGAAGTGGCAGGCAATGAAGGTAACTTGTTGGCAGTATGAGAGCCCTGTCCACCAGAGCAATGAACATACAAAGGGAGTCTCGGGACATGGCAAGAGACAAAGTATCTGCCATATTCATTCATAAAAGAATTAATTTATCATAAAAAGTATTTGAGGCTACTTTAAGAAAAATTATAGCATGAAAAAGAAAGCTAAAATGTAATAAAAAAAGAATACCTAACCCCAAGAAAATTTTAAATTATTCTAATAAGTATTTCCAGAAACAATGAAAATCTGTTTCTTAAAATAAAATATAAAAACATAAAAAGATCCTAGAGGAAAGAAAGCAAACAGAAAAAATTAAACTTTCAGAAAATTAAATATGCTATTATAAAAAATTTTATAGTTGTACTGAATAAAAGAAGAAATAATGCTACACTGTGAGGCTAAGCAAGAAAAAAATTCTTCAGGCCAAAAAAAATAACACAAATGATTAGCAAAATAAGAGGGAGGGAAATCTTCACCCTGAAGCAGAAGTCCTAGAACAAGGAAAACATTATAAAAGCTTCCAAAACTAGAGAATTAAACTGACATGAAAGTTCTCATCAGCAAGAATGAATGCTAAAAGACAACCTGGTATTTTTTTTTAATTCATGGTCCTTAAAATTTGGAATAAATATACAGCCAAACCACTAAAGAAATATTATGTAAAATGTTTTTAAGTCATATAAGCTCTCATAAGAATCAGATAACCCAGGTACAGGGATTTAGCTTGACCTGGCTGTGGCCATCCTGAATCATAACTGCCATGATTGATCCTAAATAGCCCTGGTGTGTACTTTCCACAGCTTCCAGTGCACTATAGATAAGCAAATAGTGTGTTATGTGGAATTTTACAATCTGGACCCTGGAACATGTCTGATGTCCTTATTAGCTTAAGATATAACAGATACTCAGTGGATGAAGCCACTCTTGTTCTGTTCAATTTTTAAGCTGCCTTCTTCTGACTCAAGACACAGAAATCCACTTTTCTTGCAGCCACCCAAGACACAGCTATTCATAAGCCCCCACTGGATTGAGTTCTCTGCAGTTCTGTATCTGTCTGCATCTTTGGTCTCACGGGACCTTGCAACCAGTTTTCATATACTTGGAGTGGTTTTTCCAGAACACCATGTTTTAAAAGAAACCACTCAAAAAGTTGCTCCTGGAAAAAACAGTAATGTAAAAGGCAGAAGATAACATGAGCTAGAAGAAAAAGGGAACTGGATGGAACCTTAAAAAATTCAAATAAATAAACAGATAAGCAAAATCAGAATCTATTGGGACATAACACTTGAGTGTTCTGATAGTGTAGGAAGGAGGACTAATGTCACGAAATTTAAAGTCCTCTTTAAAGATCAATCAAGTGAGATCAATCAAGTGTCTCAAAGTGGATAATAGTCACATCATCATGACTCTGCCAATACTATTTGAGGAAATTTCAATTTTGAAAGTTAATCTACAGATAAAATATGAAAAATAATATCATAGGTATTAGAAGAACAAATGTTATGAGCTCTGGCAATATAAGAGCTAATTTTTTTCATATTTGTATCAGTTTGTTCCTACTAATATTCACATATAATTTCATTTTTTATTTATACTTATCTATATGATACACACGTATATATATAAACACATTGGACTGAATTATTTTCTTTTTTTACAATTTTTTAAATTAAGACTTGGGTTGTTTTACAAGCATAAATGTGTATAAAGTAACAACAGGAAATGCATTTGATTGTAAACCATAGTTACCCCCACATTGCCCACATTCCAGTCTCTTGATTCTTCTGTATTATACTCCTAACAACTATAATTAATTATATGTGACTGTGAATCTTACAAAATTAAATGATTGCATACATAATATTTGATCTCTCAGGGGATAAAGAATATGCTACATTGTTGATTATCATCCCAATACCAGCTAGTTTTTAAAAAAAAAATCCTAAAACCAGGGAAAGTTATTAGGTAAAAGGACAAAAAGAAATTGAAACAATTTTAAACTTCTTTAAGCTTTATTCTATTTTTAGTTGATACATAATAATTATCCATATTTATGGGATATAGTGTAGCACTTCAATGCATGCCTAAAATGCATAATAATCAAATTAGGATAATTAGCATGTCTCTATCACCTCACTTGTAATTTCTTAGTGATAAGAACATTCAAAATCTCTTCTAATGTATTCACTAAAGTTGTTACATCCGGAAATGAGATTATGAATATATATTTTATAGTTATGAAGGTAATTAGTAGAAGAGCCAACAGTATAATTGAAAAAATTGAAACATAGAGGCAGTACAATGAGATACAGTGTAATAAAAAATGTTCCTAAGCTCTCTACTACTTCATGCATAGAGTAGGTTGGTGCCGTCTAAACTCAGCAACTCAAGAAATTGAAGCAGAAATAAAAACATTTAAAATTTAATGGGAACTCCCAAACAAATTAAAAAGGAATGATTAAAATGTATTTATCTCTGGGATATGGTGGTGGAGGTAGAGTGTTGATTGGTACTTTTATAGCTTCATTTTAGATGGTTTTCAAAAACTAGATGTTTTCCCTTGGTTAGACATTGCTTTTTTCTTTTAATTGGTTCTTTGTGTGTGTGTGTGTGTGTATGCATGATGTTAAGATTATATAAAGGCATAATTATAAAAGCGTGGAGTTCATCTTGTTCTAATTCACTCTACAGTTTTCCCCTTCCCCTCTCTTACTCCCACCCCTTGTGTGTGTGTGTGTGTGTGTGTGTATGTATGTATGTATGCATGTGTGTGTGTATATATATATATAAAACAATAGGACATACAATGACATACTTATAAAAGTTCAAAGTGTAGGTTATTTTAATACAGTTCCCAGTATTTTCCATTCCTCTCCCTTCCTACTACCCCCCTGTTCTTTTTGGATATACTTGACAATAGGATAAGCATTGTCGTTTTTATAAAAGCATGCAGTATAACTTATTCTAATTCAGTTCCCAGTATTTCCCCCCATCCCTGCCACCCCATTCTCTTCCCTCTACTTTTTGTTTTACTAATTGTTTTTTTTCAATTTAGTGACTCGTTGAAATGCATGTTGTTGAGATTCACTATGATATGTTCTTATATGAACATGAGAAAGCTAAATCCGATTGCTTCAAAAAACTTTCCCTATTTCATTTCTCTGCCTCCATTTCCTTCCCGTTTGTCTATTCCTCTGTTCTTTTCCTTATTTTGGATTACCCTCCACACAATATCAGAGAGGATATTTGACCTTTACTTTTTTGAGACTGGCTTGGTTTAGCATGGTATCCTCTACTTCCATCCATTTGCCAGCAAATCACATAATGTCGTTCTTCCTTATGGCTGAATAATACTCCCTTGTGTTGATATGCCACATTTTCATTATCCATTCATCTATTGAAGGTCACCTTGGTTGTTTCCATAGCTAGCTATTGTGAATTGTACTGCTATGAACATTGATGTGGCTATATCACTGTAATATGTTGACTTTAGGTCCTTCGGATATATTCCGAGGAGTGTGATACCTGGGTCAAATGATGAATCCACTCCTAGGTTCTTGAGGAATCTCCATACTGCTTTCCAGAGTGGTTGTACCACTTTGAAATCCCACCAAAAAGGTATAACTGTACCCTTTTCCCCACATCCTCACCAACATTTTTTGTTGTTAGTATTCTTGATTATTGCCACTCTAACTGGAGTGAGGTGAAATCTCAATGTAGCTTTAATTTTCATTTCTCTAATTGCTAAGGATGTCAAACTTTTTTTGTACTTTTTAATTTGGTGTTTGTTTGGTTCTTTTGCCCATGTATGGATTAGATTATTTGGGGTTTGTTTGTTTGTTTGTTTGTTTGTTTTGGTGTTAAGCTTTCTTTTTGAGTTCTTTGTATATTGTGGATATTAATGTCCTGTTTGAGCTGCAGGAGGCAAAGATCTTTTGCCCTTTCTGTTGGTTCTCTCTTCACACTCTTAATTCTTTCCTTTGCAGTGAAGAAGCTTTTAAGTTTGATGCCATCCTATTTATTGATATTTCCTTTTACTTCTTACAGTTTAGGGTTTTGTTTAGGAAGTCAGTTCCTGAGTCAATATTTTAGAGTGTTTGTTGGGACTGCATTTTCTTCTAGTAAGTTCAGGGTTTCTGGTCTAATTCCTGTGTCTTTGATCCACTTTTGAGTTGAGTTTTGTGCTAGGTGAGAGACAGAGATTGAGTTTCATTCTACTACGTATGGATTTCCAGTTTTCCCAGCACCATTTGTTAAAGTGACTGTCTTCTTTTGCAACTTATGTTTTTAGGTCCTTTGTTGATCATGAGGCAACTGCATTTATGCAAGATTGTCTCTGTGTCTTCTTTCTTATTCCATTGGTCTTCATGTCTGTTTTGGAACCAGTACCATGCTGTTTTTGTTACTATAGCTCTGTAGTACAATTTGAAATCCGATACTGTGATGCTCCTTGATTCACTTTTCTTGCTAAGGATTGCTTGGCTAATCCAGGTCTCTTATTTTTCCAAATGAATTTCTTGACTGTTTTTCTAATTCTGTGAAGCATGTCATTGGGATTTTGATGGGTATTGCATTGAATCTGTAGGGTGCTTTAGGTGATATGGCCATTTTGACAATATTGATTCTCCACATCCAGGAACATGGATGGTCTTTCCACCTTCTAAGGTCTTCTTCAATTTCTTTCTTTCGTGTTCTATAGTTTTAATTTTATAGGTCCTTCACTTATTTTGTTAGATGGATTCCCTAGTATTTTTAAGCCATTGTGAATGGGTAGTTTTCCAATTTCTTTCTCTATAAATTCATCATTCTAAAAAAGAAATGTGATTGATTTGTGAATGTTTATTTTGTGTCCTGCTACCTTGCTGAATTCATTTGTGAGTTCTAGAACTCCTCTGGATAGACACTGCTTTTAAAAAGAAGACTATACTGGAGACTCGAACCTTCCCAAATCTGCCAGCAGTAAATGAAGATTCTTTCTTAACAATGAATTCCTGTGATTAGTAACAACTTAACTGGTGTCCAGGGTTTGGATGAACATACAACCTGTTGTTTTCAAACCCAAATTCTGGTTTCATTTTGTAAAGCTATCTTAATTCTACTTGTAATCCCTTTGAAGTGCAGGGACTTCTGTCATTTCTTCTCTTTGAGCCTCTTTTATCTCCACTGAATAGAAAAGGATTTTTTTTAAGACAGGGGATGAAAGTGAGAAAGAAAGATATAATCAATTTTCTTTATTTTTTCACCTGGCCTTTGTTTCTCCAACACTTAGTTATGTATGTGGTGCTGGCATTTGAACCCAGGTGCTCACACATGCCAGGCAAGTGCTCCAACCACTGAACCACCACTCTGGACCCAAAAGGATTGCCTTTTAAAAGAGCCAATAGAGTAGAAAGAAAAAAAATGACAAGGTTCAAAAATGAACATGAATTCTGATTGCATTAAATAATTATATATTTATTTTATCCAGTGTAACTCAAAACCTGCACCCTGGTTCCCAGGTTTTGATGCAATTACAACTCTTCTCCCACTTTGTTCTTTGAAAAATGAGAACTAAACCCACGAAGTATCTTCAGTCTCATTTATCTTCGCCCCACACCTGCTCCCTGCTACACACACACACACACACACACACACACACACACACACGCCAAGTTCACCTTCCACCTCCACCACTGTGGACAAGTACATCCTAAAATCTCAGTGACTGGAGAAGCAACATTAGCAGAAAAGTAATCTGGGAGGCTCAAAGCCATCGTATCTAGAAAAGTTAAACTCATAAAGACAGAAAGTGGAGCAATACTTACCAAGGGTAAGGAGAAGGGAAAATGGAGGGTTATTTAATGGGTACAGAATTTTTTTATTTGGACATATGTAAGAAAGTTCTGGAGATGGGTGTTAGTGATGTTTGTACAACAATGAGAATGTACTTAACATCACTCAACCACACACGTAAAAATTGTTAGAAGAGCGACTTCTATGTTATGTATCAGTTTACCATGATAAAGAATGTCAGTTTACCATGATAAAGAATGTGTGGTGATCTGAAGTTGATATATGTTATGGTAAAACTCTTCCACTGGCCTCTCTAGAACTTACATATATAGCACTGCAGTTCTATAATAATTAATGTGTATCAAAAAGGGATAATCTTTTAGCAGAGCAGGTTATGTACAATGTATGTAGTTAACACATGTGCCTCGCTTAATTAGTTTCTATTTCAGAGTTTGGAAATTGAAAGACTACATTTCAGTTCCTGTGTGTGTGTGTGTGTGTGTGTGTGTTTACAGAGGAAAAGAAAGAAAAAAAGGGAGAGATGGAGACAGAGAGAGAGATAGGCTAGACCTAAGACAGAATATTTCTGGAGAATCAGGCAGATTGCATTCTCATTCTTAGCCCTTGCTCTTGGGCAGGTCATATACCTCTGAACACCAAGTATCCTTATTTATAATATAAAAACTTATAATAATATCATAGGGCTATTATAAAGATTAAGTATATGCAAAATACTTAATTCAAGTATCAGGTATTTCACACACAATAAAATGTAACCGCTGCTGTCCTTGCCAGTTTATGGTCATTTTTATTAATATTCTCTGATAATGCTCTTGCCACATGTAGCTAGTGGCCATTTATTGGGCAGCACAGCAAAAGCAAAGGAACATTTCCATCATGGCAGAAAGCTCTATTGGACATTCCTGTTCAATATTTAAGAGACAAAATATACATTTATTAATTATTTTAACCAGACAAGTTTCCTTGGCTGCTTCTGCAAGATTCTTGGTTCTTATGTGGTCTGTCACAGAGGTCAAGAAAGGCTAGAGAAAACTAGCTTCTCTTGACCTCTTTGACAGACTCTGCATCCTTCCATCAACATAATACAAGGCAGCACACTGGTTCCCAGGTAATTGATGTAGGAACTGTTGGCAAGGAAGACATTTTTTTTTCCTGTGGGCTCTTTAACCTACAAGGGCCCTCCACGGGTCATCTTAACTATTCCCTCTTCCAAGATGACATTTGCATTATGTCTTGCAGGTGGGATTCTCCTGAGTTCAGTCCTCTTGATGGAAATGGTTAAAGAGCTTTCTTTAGTGTCCCCTAAAATTCTGGCTTTTCACCTCTGGACATTCATTCCCCAATAAAATTAATATCAAAATGCCAGTTTTAAAGGCTCATTCATGATTTTATTGCAGGCTAAAAGAATTCAAAATGATAGGATGTAAAATATCAATAAAGTAGCAACTTCAAAAACTCCTCAGATGGGGCTGGTGTGGTTGCTCAGTGGTTTCGGTGCTTTCCTGGCATGCATAGGGATGCGGGTTCAAACCCCAGCACCACGTACACATGAAGTGTCAGAGCAACAAAGCTCTGAAAAAGTAAATGAACAACAACATGAAAAAGTAAATAAAACTGATTCTCTCTCCCTCTCTCAGTGTCCCTCTCTCTTTAAAAAAAAATAAAATTAAATGTAAAAAAACCTCCTTAGACAGTGAGTACAAAATGTAGGGTGAAGTCAGAGGAATAGGGTTTAATCAGAAAAATCCAGAAATTAGGAAATTGTACAAGAAAATTATCCTGCACTAATAAAAAAAAAAATACTGGGGAAAAGTGGATAACTGTTCAAGATTAAAGAAACATATCAAAAGTAATGTATGCATTTTGATTGGATACTGCTTCAAAGAGAAAAGTAGTACAGCTATAAAAGAGCTCTTAGAACAACTAAGGAATTGTTGACTGTAGAATGGATATAATGTGATGGTGTAGAAGCCACATTGTTATTTTCAACAGTGATAATGTCATTGTGGTGTTGAAGGAGAATGTCCTTATTATTAGAAAATGCTACATAAAATTGTGAGAATCTCATGGTGACTGCAACTATTAAATGCTTGGACCAAAGTATGAATAAATCGAGAATTAAGTCAATATGACAAAACATTAGTTGATTATTGATCTTAGATGACATACAGTTGGTCATTGTTTTATTTTTAAACTTTTCTCTCTGTTCAAAAAATGTTAAAAATGAACGTTTGAGTTGTGAGAGAACAAGTAAAGATTTCATAATAATTGAGTTCCACAAGAGAAAAAGCTCACAGAGGAACAAAAGCTCAGAGAGATGGAGTGAATGGAGTACTAAACGTCACGTATCATGCCCAGAAACAAGCTGATTCCAATTGCATTGTCCTATTTGTTCGCTTAACATTACGAGCTACCAAATATCAAACTGGACATTTCACATTCATTATCTAAAGTAATTTTCACAATGTCCCTGGAACCAGAATTATTACTTCCTTTTTGGTTAAAACAAAAAAAACCCAAAAAATCAAAAAACCTAAGGATTATTGCATTTGAATCATTTGGCCTAATAAGTATCAGGCTTGGGATGTAACCAAAATCTGTCCACATTCAAAGTCTATGCTAGTTTCCTCTTGTTAATTTAGCTGTAAGAAAGAATTCTTTCTCCATTAGAACCAGCAGTAAAAATGAAAAAGTAAGGTCTTACAGACAGAAATAACAGAGATAGAAAGAAAGAGAGAGAGAGAGAGAGAGAGAGCGCAACAGAGAGAAAGCATGGGGTAGAAGTGATCATCGATACTGGCTGCCAGGGCTTCAAAACTCTCTTAGGTCCCACTTCTCAGGATTATATGGGTAGGTTCTCAAGTTATATTGAAACTCTAGTGCTCCTTATCAGGTGTCTGGATGGCTGATGAACTGAGGTCATCTACTGTACCTTACAGACTAGATTGGATTGCCACGATCAGCTCTTTCATCAGTCTAGGAAGAGTCATGTTCACTGCAACTATGCAAGGCACAAGTACTTGCAACTATGCAAGGCACAAGGCACCAATAACTGCCCATTGCATTGGAGAGTTTTTTTCTTTCTCTGACAAACAAGAAATTTCTTTATATAAATCACTGCATCACATGTCTGCATCTGTTCATAAAATGAACCTTTCAATAAAATAATTTGGCCAAGAATCTCTTAAACTCTGAGCATTCTCTTGTAGCACTCACCATAAAACCTTTTAATGTATTGTTTGTTTTCTGTAACTATAAAGAACAGCCCAACAATCCTCCAATCAACAGTTATACCAACTTGGATTCCAAGCACACGGTGTGAAAGAGTTGGTGATGGAGGCCATTCACATATCGAGAGCTTCCAGAACCCTTGGCATGCTGGGTGCTTTGTGACTTCCAAGGTGCTCTCCTCAAGGGAAAAGCCTGCCATGCATGATCAGTGCCTCTGTATATTTCAATCTCGTCACACAATTGCTTCATTTTACATAAACTTGCTTTGCTGCACTTGTTAGTTCACTATAAAGTTCAAGTGTGTATCTCGTTTTAGTATGAGTTTTAATAGGACAATACTGAGACTTTTTGCTTCTCTACCTCCACATCCAGCACATATATATTTATTTCTAATTTGGTTGAATGAATAAAAAGGCATATGTAGTTGGAGTGTATTTTGACATTTTAGAAACAGACCATATAGACCAAATTGCCATATCCTTGTTTCCTAGGTTTGGCATTTCCATGACCCTTGATCTGGGCTAAGCAGCTAATATTTTTCATCTATATTATTTCAACACCCTAAAATAATGAACTGCTTCTCTTCTGTTCACCACAGTGCATAGATTCATTCTCCGTGAAGCAACTGGAAGTCTTTCTAAAAGCACAAATTATATGATGCAATTATTACAGTGTGATGTATGATAAATTTATAAACTTTTCATATCTTCATATTGGATTTGAATAAGACCTGAGTTTTTCATGCCCCCACAAAATCTTAACATGATAACTAAATGCTAAACCTATCTCTCACCACTGTCTTCCACATCTACTCTCCTCTACTTACTTTGGCTTCATTTCCATTGTCAGTAAAACTCTCTCCTATAGCTGTTATTACTTGCTCATCTGCTATGTTTCACTTAAAGCATTACTACCTCAGAGAAGTCATTTTCTATCCATTTCCCTTGGTCCTTTCCTTCATAGACCCAATACAAATTACATTGTTCTTCCTTTAGCTGTTTGTGTTCTGTCTTCACCACCAAACAGCGGACTTCATGAGAGCAAGCACTGTGTCTGTACTCTGTGCATGGTACCACTTAGGTTTCATGGCCATTGAAGGCCATTAAAGAGATGTAACAGCACACACCACAATTTGCATGTCAAGGGCGTGGCCAATGCAGAGGAGAAGAAAAGAGGCCTTGACCTAGTAGGATGGAATTTTAGAATATTCATTCACTTGTAGAAACTCTCTTCCTCCCCCACCAAATGCATACAGGAATAATGGTGGTTTAATGCCAAGAAAATAAAGATTGGGGAAAAACATTAATATCGTGCCAGGAAGCACCAAATCCACTATTTAGCAGCTTACTTCTCCTTTCTCCTAGAAGCTTCATATTCCTAGGCTATTCATCTCTTCTGTCAAACTTTTACCAAGATGGAAGGGATTGCTTCCAACTCAAGGTCTCATGCAGAATAATACAAAGAACATGTTTGTTGAACTGAAAAAATATAAAAATACTTTTCCAAAGATTCCTAATCTAGAGGATGACTCAGAAGTCAAGAAGAATCCAAGGACCTACAAAATCAAAAGAGTTAGTGAGGATGAAACCCTAATAATTTAGCAAGTCTTAAAACGTGCTCAATAAATAAAAGTTCAGACCTCTTTCAAAAACTCATTGCCTTTAAGAATTTAACCTGTCCATAATATTTTCATACTCAAAGAGAACAAGAATGATTGGAACACTCTTATTTTCTGGCTCAAATGGGGACTTGCTAAGCTATACAAATAAGGCTATTCTAGGTTGTGCTAAAAAAAAAAAAATTGATCCTACTGTAGCATGAAAATGGAGCCCTACAAATCTCAGTAATGTCAGGAAGTAAAGAGTGCATTGAATAGGCACATGATTGAAAGGCTGAAAAAAGAAAATTTGGTTGATTGTAATCCTTATATATGACAGAAGTTGGATTTTCTCAGTCCAATTGTGCTCTGTGGGTATCTGACAAGTCTAAACTGCCAGCTTAAAGGAGTTCAATAAATTTCAAGTTGTTTTTATGTCAAAGGGTTGAGTTTAGACAAGCTGTGTTGACTAGAAGTTGGACAGCTGGAATTTATATTTTTAGTCATTGGAAATTCCACTGCAGATTTGACAAATATTGATGATTCCTTGTCATGGGATTTTGTAAAGTGCACTTCTTTTCACTATTTTATTTGGTGCTTTTTGCTATTGAAAAAACTCTTTTCTTTTCAATAATTTTAAATCATTTTCATAGAAAAGAATATAATGCATTGGTAAGATAGTCAAGATTCAGTGTAGTTTAGAATAAGTTAAATTGTAATGAGGCTGTTATTAATGCTAACTTTCCACAGTAGCTGTTCTTCTGGGCATCTCACAAATTGCATAATTTATCTTGTGTTTCTAAGTTCAATTTACAGGTGCTGCAGTGTCAGTAGCATGGAGGGAACTGTGATTACAAACAACATTGATATATTCCGGTTATGGCATAGGTCAATGCTTCTTCTAAAAGCCAGAAAGGGTGAAGACAGAAGTTTCCTTTTCATGATACCTACACATTAAGCAAAGCTTGTTTGCTTCTGCAAACAGGCTTTCAGAACTAAATGCTTCCTTTGGGGAATTCTCTTTTACCATCCCTGAAATCTAACTCTCAGAAGAAGGTGAAGATTAATAGGGAATCAGATTATGCACAATATATCATTTTGTGCTAATCTTATAACATTTGCATTTCTGAAATTAGGGTATCTGACGCACTGAGGTGAGACCCAGAGGCCTCATTTGGGTTAGATTTATTATCTACTAAATGACTTTCTTAGCAAATTGCTTTATCTCTTTGTCTGCCAGCTAATCTCAATGCTCTATCTTGAGCCAATTCTACTATACCAAAATTTATTATTACTTTTTAAGGTTTTCTACTCAGCTTTCAGAAGCTTTCTTATTAATAGCAAACACTAACTGGCACAGAGATGTGTAAGGTATACACCTGTGAACTAATAAATATGATCAGATATTCTTGATCCTCCTGTTTTCTCCAAATCCTGGCTTTGGAACAGAGCTCAATATTACTTTTAAACTCTTTTAAGCTTGATGAGTTAAATTCCTGGAACAAAGGACTTTTGGTTAGACCTGAACTTCTTGTGTAACCTCAGCCCTGGGCTGAGAGTAATGAAAATGCAAGCTAGGAAAAGAAATTTGGGTCTTAGGTGAAAGGAAAGCATAGGCAGTTATGTCAAAAGTAAGTAAACAAAGAGAGCTAATAAAAAAGGCACAAGTGAGGGAAAATAAGGTACAGGAAATGACACAGAATTTGACAGAGATGTAATACTTCAGAAGCATTCTTATTATTGCTCAACCAGTTTAACTTCTGTGTTCTGTCTATCAGCTGGTTGATTCTACAGATGATTTAAAACAGTGAATGCTATATAGTTTGGTATGGAATTTTTGGAACTGGTTGTCACTCTAAGCAGTCTATGATGGAAGACGGTGGGTGTGCAGGTGGTTAAAACTGATGTGGAAGACACAGTTAAAGATGGTATGGGTAGGAGTAAAGATGGTGATGGAGATGGGTTGAAGATGAGAAATGGGGTTAGACATAAGGAAAGTTAATGGAACTGATCAACATTAGCTGTGGGAAAGCAGGACCAGGCAGATTTTTGAAGGCTGGAATCATAATAAAAAATATGGGACAGTTTCTATTCCTGAAATAGAACATTCTAGAATGAGTACATCAGAATATTGGCATAAAGGGAATGAATTGTCTCTCAGAGAAGGGTTCCAGACTTAATGGGGAAAAAAATGCCTGGCCACATTGCTGTTACATGGCCATCAGATGCTAACCTCACATCTACCAGGTAGTGTACCTATCTGCAGCTGCACAGCTACAAAATTGCACAATCCCCTCTGTAGGTCAGAAAGAGCCCAAGACAGGGGCATGCTGCAAAATAAATTTGCAAAGAAGAGGTAAGCATGTGAGAAGTGTGTGTGAGGTGTACGTAATGTCTATCCTTGGATATCTCCATACCAGGCCATGATATTGATTTTTTACAAAGTGGTAACTTTATCCAGCAAATTCACCTTAAAACATGATTATTGCTGGGCCCATGGTGCATTCCTATAATCCCAGTGGCTTAAGAAGCCAAAGCAGGAGGATTGCAAGTTCAAAGTCAGCCTTAGCAACTTAGCGTGATCCTGAGCAAAATAGTGAGATCATTTCTCAAAATTAAAAGTTAAAAAATGAGCTGGGTATATGCCTCAGTGTTTAAGGACCCCTGGGTTCAATCCTTGGTACAAAAGAAGAAAAACATGGTTATCTTATATCATTTTGCCTCTTTCTAAGCAGATGGAAATAGGTTAGGTTATCAAGCAAAACTATAAATACATATTAAAAGGAGTCTTTTCAAATATTTTAAATGAAGATACTCACTTTTTTCTGAAAACAATTGAAGACACTGGGGGGAATTTGAACATAATTTTGAGTTAAATTTTGTTGCATATCCAAATGAAAACAAAATACGATGCGAATCTCATATGGAATGCATGTTTAAAAACATCAGTATGGGAGCAGAGTATTTTTGTCATGGATATAAGTTAATCACTCTTTGTTTTCATAAGCTTCACAATATAGAAGTCAACATCTGTTTGTCCTTTTATGCAAGCAAATACACTCATGGAAGACAAGTAAGACTTGTGAAAGAAAGGGAGAGATCAGACACAAAGGAAACAGGGTCCCTAAGAGAGAAACATGAGAAGGAAAAAAAAAAGGATTCAGAACAACAGAATTTTAAGAAAAATTCCTATTTGCAGTGACATTTATTCAAGATTTTGTGACTGCTGATGATTGTGACATTCAATTGATATCAAGCCAAGACATTTCAGGTCAGTATACCTTAACAGTCCATCTCTTGCAGACATCTAACTCTGTATATGGATGGACTGTCAAAATCAGAATTCCTTCATGGTCTTTTACAGATACATTTATTTCAAGATCCAACACTTAGAAAATTGGACTGGGAGAAATCCAAAGAATAAACCTTGTTAGTTTGCCTCTGTTCCCTGCTGCTTCAAATAGAAAGTTTTCAAGGGCAAGAAGAAGGAGAAAATGGACTTTGAAGAACAAAGTGTTTTTCTATCACCGATCAAGATTAACATGCAGCTCAGACTTCAGGGCTACTTTGGGTTAGAGTCCAGTTTCTCCAAAATGAAACAGTTACCCCCTCCTGGAAAACACAAGAATAAGGTAGGCAGCCAGGCAGCTACTGGAGACAGCCACTGTGTGCACCAAGGTTGTAAGCACCATCCATACCCTCACCGCTCACCACCACACCCATCCCATCACCAAAGTCAACCCAATGTCAAAGACTGCAACATATACTGAAGAGTCAAATGAGTAAAGGAGAGGACAATATGTTAAAAAAATCATGCTACCCATGTCCTGGCTTTTTTTTTTTTTTTTTTTGCATGTGTAATCTCATTTCAGAAAGCTACCATTCCTACTTTTAAGATATCTGTCAGAGATCTTCATTCTTAGCATCTTTAACTGAGCAGCTCTGGCCCAATAAAATGAACAAAGAACTGGGATTTAGCAGTTGTGAGTTACATGAAGTGAAACAAGCTCAATGTCATCCCTCTGCACCTCACTTTCTTCATTAATAAAGGGAGAAATCGTAATCTCACACTGGTTTACTGCATTGGGGCAGTCATAAGTGTTAAATGAGATTATTTTCACTGTGTAAACTGTGCTTTGCCAATTCTAAAGATGGAGGTTCCTATTTTTTCCACCCACACTTTGCTGTTGCAATATGAATCCACAGAAATCAAAGAACTCATTCTTTCAGTCTTGAAAATTGTTTCCAAGTTCTGAGACTGAAAACTCCTGCCGTTCACAAATGTCCTAAGTTTGGTTCTCTTCCGAATTCTTTGCTGTTCCCCTACAAGAGAGCTGAGGCCTTAACATGATTCTAGGACCAACCTGTGAATCCTGAACTTGCCATGGACAAACAGCTCACCAAATCACCAAATCCAACTCTAACGAGAAGTCTCAGTAGGATCCTGGGCAATTATTTGCTTGCTTGTATCTATTTTCTGCTTTATCATTTTGAGCTCAGAGCATGGTTTGAGAGTAGAACAAATAAATATTTAGCATGAAAAACTACTCCAAATAACTAAGCCAAATTCAGTTATTTTGTGAGAGTAAAGCCATATAAAAACATTTGTCTTAAAGAGTCTATTATGTCCCTAACTCTGCGCTAGGCACAAGAAATGTAATGGAGATACACACCCTTGCCTTTAAAATGTTTCGTATAGCTCTGGTCCTCTGGATTTTGCCATTAAAAACTGTCAGCTCCATTTTCTTCATCTTTCACTAAAGGACTGAACATAAAAGGAACAGTTCAAAGTGCAAACTTCTGCATATCTATAAAACATATTCAAAGACAATGTCTCTAACCATTGTTTAGCAACTCTCTACACAAAAACTCACAGGGGACTGATTTTTCTAAGCTCGATTCAGAGAAAGCTGGCAGTTCCTCAGAAATAAATAGTTGTTTTTGTTAGGGAGAAGTAACCCATTGAGTTGCGAGGTATCCCCCCCCCCTTTTTTTTTTTTTGGTGAAACTAGGAAACCCAAAGCAAAGACTTGTGTTCAGTGCTGTTTTCTTAAATTCTTCTCACTAATCTGCCTTTCTCTCTTTATAAGCCCTTTGTCATTGTCCTTCTGTGAAGCACAAATAGACACAAATTTGTAACATGTCTTGAAAGATGTAATCAAGGATTAAGTTCCTGTCACCAAAGCAATGGTTCGGGGACTCTTCTGTCAATGGCTCCTAATGCCTGACATAAAAGCAAGAACACTAGATGCTCTTCAGAGCCTCCATGTCCTGTCCAGGCCCCTGTATATGCCCTAAATTTTAACCAGATTGATTTACTTAAATATTTCCTAATTGGCCAGGTTGTTCACCTCAACATAGCCCTTGCTTTATTTCTCTCACCCTGCCAACAATCTGATATTTGGTCACTGCAGCAAATCACCATCATTCTGTCAAATTATGCTTGCGGTCAGGCTTTTGCTGACAGCCCTCCATGACCACTCTTAGTAGAATTGGGTGTTTTTAGTATTTTTGTTTTGAAATCTACTGAGGATTTTTTGTATTTCATTATTCCTTTGTGTCTAATATTTCATGTGTCTGATTGTCTGCCTTTCTTGCCTTCCTCTAGACTAGGCAGTCCTGGAATACTCGAACTATATCTTTGCATCTTTTATTCCCAAGACTGGCACAAAGTCATCTGAAGGGAGGGTTGAATAAACATGCATATCAGGACTGATGGAACAAATCAACAAACAAATGAAGAGGACCTATTGTAATACCAAGTTCAAAGAAAGAAACAACAGAGAAAAACCATGGAGGCTTGCAGCACATCCCAAGGATAAAAATATAGCGGAAATCTAATCACCAGTGAGGAGTGAAAAAACATTTCATCATCTGTAGAGACCTTCCAAGGGAAAGACACATCCAGAAAAATACATCATCATCCCAAGAAACTCCCCCTAAAGCAGAACATGGGTCAGGTCAAGGGGAGCAATCAGTGCTCTCCTTCACACCAATGGGAATGCAGTGACATTAACAGTGTGAAAACCATGCCGTGTTCCAAGAAACAGGCCAGGGCTTCCACACATGGACTCACTGAATCCCCAATTAATCCCTAAAAAAATATAGGACATCACTATCATTTCCATATTGGGCTAAAGCCCCCAGAATTTTTAAAGGTGTTTCAACATGAAAAAAAGCACCTACTACATTGTCACTTAGCTTTGATATCCTTTCTCCTGGCAAGTTTCATGCTTCTGACAGTAGTGGGGAAAATGTTACTGTTTTTAAATGTATGTAGACACAGCTAAAATCCCATACTACTTTACTTAAAAGCTCCAAAAATACAATACTATGTTGATAATTTATTCAGAAATCATCTTTGAAAAAGTGAGAGAAACAGAGATGTTGCCTGCTGAAGAGGTTTAACAGGAGGTGAGCAGGCTAAATGGAATGAACAAATCCATGACCTAAATATAGGTAGCAGGTTCCGTTGGCCAATTCATCTGTTCTTTAGCCACCTTGAGGTGAACATATATTCATTCATTAAGCAAATATTTATTGAACATCTTCTATGTATCAAATACTGGACCCCTAAAAGAACAAAAAGCCCCAAAGTCCTGGTTCTAATGTATTTGAACCATTTTTGTACATTATTTCATCTGGGGTAACACTATCTGAGGCAGAATTTCTAGGAGTCATTCCATCAAATTCATTCATCCTTCACTAAATGATTAAGAGATAATAAACCATAAATGTAATAAATTATAGAATTCTAGAATGGACTGATTAGTGATGAATTTTATGAGAGAAAAATAATTGTTGAGTTGGAGATAAAATAGAGAATGGTGATCTAGGAGCATTATTAAATATGGTATTTAGAATTGTTCTCATGGGAAAGCAGTCAGGTCAGAGAAAGCAGGTACAAAGAAGGGCTTACAGGGTAGGAGTATTTTGCTACATTAGGGATTGACAATGAGAGAGTAGAATAGGAGTGGACCTTGGAGATGTATCTTCGGAGGTAGGAGGGGGTAAGGAGACCCCGTAGGCCTTTTTAGGAACTCTGGTTTAAATTCCACGAAACACTGGGAGTAATTGGGATATTTTGAGTAGAGGAGTGATGTGATTTGATTTACACTTTTAAAAGTTCTCATTGGCTACTCAATTGAGAATAGACTACAGGTGGGTCAAGAAGTGTGTCTAGGAGGTCTGTTACTGTAATTATCCAGGGGAGAAAGGACAGTGTTCTCTGACCCAAAGCTTTTGGGTAGAGGAGGTAAAACATGAACCAATTCTGTAAACATCAGGGAGAATTTGATGTGAACATCAACAGCATTGGATGAAGACTATGAAAGCCAAGTGACTCCAAGGAATTTGTTCCTGAGCATTTCAAAGGATGAATTATCAAAAGTAGACAGGAGAACTGAGAAGTAGAAAGAAGATGAAACATGCTGAATTTAGGGATTTTTCAAAGCAGAGCTCATGAGTATGGAGTTTGTGGAATAATATGGCTGGGTTAGTCTATACATTCTTTGGGATCTGACAACTTTTAGGTGGTATTTAAACTCACTGGACTGAGAATACCTAGGAAATGTCAATATATAAATAAGAAAAGATACCCAAGGATTGAGCTCTGGAGCATTCTAACCTTAAGAGGGAGATTCACAGTGAGAGCAGAAAGACATGAATGGAGTTAGACATCCAGGGAGTCAAGTAAACACTGTGTATTAAATCAAGATGGGGGCAGTCATTACCTGGCAGATCTACTGATGACCAAGAACTGACCCTCGAATTCAGCAATGTGGAAACATCATCAGTGATGTCAACAAATGCAGTTTTCATGCAGTATCCGAACATGTGTATGTGTGGCAAGTGACAGTAACATTGCCAAAGTATAGTTAGAAGGAGTTAAAGCCAGTGGGAGGAGGAGAATTATAGACAGCGAGTTTAACAAATTCTTTGAAAAGTTTTGCAATGAAGGGAACAAAGAGGAGAAGCAGAAGCCAGAGCATCATCTTGACTGAGTCTTCATGAAACGGATTGAGGACAGAATTAGAAGGGAAATGACTGTGAAATATAAAAGGGAAATTAAGCAGAAGCAAACAGAGAAAACTTCCAGGCCACAATGCAGGTCTGGGACCTATAAGAGGAGAGCCTGAAGAAAGGAGATTTGAGTAATAGGAGCCTCAGACTACAGTGCCACTTAGAAAGTCCCAGGCAGCCCATCTGGTAGCTCTGGTGAAATAATTTCCCCTACAGAAGTCCAGCACTGTACAGAAATGACCATATGTTAGTCCCTTCACCATGTTAAGTGAGGTCTGCCTGAGAAAAGCAGAGCCTTGGCTCAAAAACTGGAAAAAAAAAAAAAAGACTAAGCCAAAAGCAACCAGGGAAGATCCTGACGGTCCTGTGGATGAGGAAGGCAAACTAAACATGATCCTCAAGAAAGCACTTTCCAGAGGATGATCCAAGATGTACATCTTCACCTTGGCTGTTGTTTAGGGTAAGTGGAGCCAAGGAGAGTTTTTTGTTGGAGAGGGTAAGGACAAGGGTGGGTAATTATGGGCGGCTCTAGGAGGTAAATCTAATTTTCAGAATATAAATATATTTTTTCAGTGGAAAAATAAAAAAATAAACATATTATCATGTTAAAAAAAGAAAAATAGCAAGCACTCTCTGGGCTTGCATCATTCAGTTCCCACAGTCTTTGAAGTTCTGAGTTCCAACATACATTCCCAACATGGTCATGACATTCACCCTGAATTCTATTTCCCCACACAATTGAATAATGTATTCAGTGGAAAATCTCACTTCTGCTGCTACCCTACTTTCAATGACCATACCCCCTCAAGTCCTACCCAAATTGGACATAAGCCAAAGCCTTCAAACCATTGTATTTATCTTTTTCTTGCTTCCTATCAATTTTTATTAATTTATAAGTTTAAGGTGTACAACATAACATTTTGGTTTATTTATTTTATTAGTATATTATAATTATATATAATAGTGGAATTCATTGTTACATATTTATACATGCATACAATGTGATTGGTCAACAAGATTTTTTGGTATACATAATGAAGGAATTACCAAACAAATTAATCTATCATCTCACGTAGTCACCTTTTTTTTTTTTTTTTACTTTTTTTGTGTGTGTGGGACGAGTACCTAAAACCTACCTAAAGAGTACCTAAATTTCAAGTATACACCACAATATTACTAACTGTAGCCCTCATGCTATAACACTATATTTCTTTATCCTGTATAATTACAACTTTGTACCCATGGACCAACCCCCTCCCCATTTCCTCCACAACTTACACCCTGGCAATCACCATTCTACTCTCCACTTCTTTGAGTTTGAATTTTTTAGATAACACACATAAGTGAGATCCTGCAGTGGTTTTCTTTTTATTTCTAGTTTTTGCATTTAACATATTTTCCTCCAGCTTCATGCAAAATTTTGCAGGATCTTGTTTTCTAAGTCTAAATAATATGCCATTGCATATATATACCACAGTTTCTGTGTCCATTCATCTGTTGATGGACACCTTGGTTGTTTTCTTATCTTGGCTATTGTCAATAATAATTTCAATCTTGGCTATTGTGCTCAATGAACACAGAAGTGCAGGTATCTCATAAGGAAGGGTCTTCTTCATTTCTTATGGGTATCTACCCAAAAGAGAGAGATCTACATCACATGGTGGTTCCATTTTTTATTTCTTTAAGAATCTCCATGCTGTTTTACACAACAGATGAACCAAGTTACATTTCCACCAACAGGGTACAAGAGTTCCTGCTTCTTCACACCCTCACCAACATTTATCTCTTGAATTCTTGGTGATAGCATCCTAACAGATAGAGGTAATATTGTAGTTTTGATATGCATTCCCCTGCTGATGATTTGTGATACGGAGCACTCCTTTGTATATGTACTTTTAGGTCATTCACATTTCTGTCTCTTTTCTTTACTTTTTTTTTTTTTTTAGCAGTGCTGAAGATTGAACCCAGAACCACTCTGCCACTGAGTTATGACCCCAGCTCTTTTATTATTTTAAAAATTTTAAGATAGTGTCTCACTAAGTAACCCAGGCTGGCCTTGAACTTAAGATCTTCTTCCCTTAACCTCCCATATTGATGAGTTATAGATGTGCACCACTGTTTTGTTGTGTCTTCTTTGGATAAATATCTTTTCAGGTCGTATGCCTACTTTTAAATTAGGTTTTATCTTTTATATTCTTCTGATCAATGGGCTACCATTTCATTTAGTTGAATATTCCCTTTGTTATACAGAAGACTTTAGTTTGATGTAGTCTAATTTTTTTTTCTTTTGTTGGCAGTGTTTTTGACATCCTCCTCTCACCAAAGGAATAGTAATAATAATTGCCAGGACAAATGACATGGAACGTTTCCTTTATAGTTCCTTCTAAGAGTTTCTTAGTTCCAGGTTTTACATTTAAAATATTTAATTCATTTTCACTTGATTTTTATGCATGGTTAAAATGAGGGTCCCAGGCTGAAGCAGTGGCTTAGCAGTCAGAGCACTTGCCTGGAATATACGAGGACCCAGGTTCAAACCAAAGCACCACATACATAACTAACTGTCAAAGAAACAAAACCCAGATGAAAAAATAAATAAAATTGATTCTCTCTTTCTCTCTCTGTCTCACTCTCTTTTAAATAAATAAATAAATAAATAAATAAATAAATAAATAAATAAATCAAGGAAACCTTTTTGTTCTTTCCATGTGAATACACAGGTTAGATAATAGTTATTGTAGTAAGTACCCTAAATGTGGTCAAAGGTCTTCCTGCATTATAATATAATGAGGTACTTAACTTTAAAGGCAGATTCCTTTACTCCATTCCTACTTAATCAGAATTTTCTGAGTGCTTAAACATAAACACAAACATTTGTATCCAGGTCCCCAGGTGACTTTCATGCAAACTAAAACTAGAGAGCCATGGAGATAATTAGAAGTGTGATCCTTCACCTTCCTCCACTTATTAATGAGGTTTTACATTTCTTTGGCAATTATTCAACCTTGTTGATTTGATGCTGGTTGTATATAAGCAGTGTCTTTTGTCTTAAGAAATTTCCTAATTGTAGCCATTTGAAGGCTACAATTAGGATTGATGACCACAGGTCAGATCTCACAAGAGGTCTCTCCACCCCTGCACACACAAACTATTCTACAATCCTGTATAGAAGCAACTAGAACTTCCTGAATCTTTATCCTAAATGGCAAAGAGAAGAAAACATATAAATTTAACACAGAAAAGATGTCTGGTTTATTCTTTAAACTGATTTTATATAGCACATTGGCCAAAAGATGAGAAAAATGGTTCTAAATTCTATACTCCAGAAGGTATATCATAAGTCCATGAAGAAGGCATACTAGATGAGCAATAGTCCTGAGAAGGAATAATAACATCCAACTTTTTCATGACTAAAAATGTGGAGTAAAGTTCATAGAAACTGTTTTACTCAATGCTCTTGAACTATTTTGTGCGGTTTTTTTTTTTTTTTTTTTTTTGCTTGCTTGAGGTACTAGCTTTCAGACTTTAGGCAGTTTTTCTAAAAGAGTTATGCATTCTAATTCATTCATCCATCAAACAATCCCTATGATAGATGTATTTTCAGTGATCCCTGGGTACCCGGACTGAATATAATGAGTATCTAATGTATCCTGAGGTAGGAATGAAATTAATATGATCAGGAGACTCTCTACAAAAAGGTGAGGGTGATGGCAAATCATGAAAGATGATTAGAAGCTTACCAGCCATAGAATATGAAGAAGGACACAACAAGTCAAGCAAAACCATGTTTACAGGCCCACCAGGGCAAGATTCCTGGCCTGTTTAGCAAACAGCCTACAGCCAGTCTACACCCAGCAAAAAGAAATCGGCTAGAAGGGCATCAGGGATAATGTCATAAAATGCCATTTATGCTGTGCTGGGTAGTTGCAGTTTTAAGTTGTAGTCAGTGCTAAGGGAATAATTTTATTAATTTGCTTATTCATAATTAAAACAATAATTTCATGTATGTATGCAGTACAATATGATATTTTTATCTATGTGCACATATAGAAAATTCCAATCAAGCTAATTAACAAATCCATCATCTTGCCAAGCTATCATTGTTTGTGATGAGAACATTGAAAATCTGGGCTTAGTTGGCTCTGGTATATATTAATAGTTTACTGTCAGGAAGATGGAAGTGACTTAAATAGGATAGGGCAGAAGAATAAATTGAGCAAAGATTTAGTTTCCACTAAAGATCAGTTTCCGGTCCTCTGATGGTGTGCTCTGGAGCAGTTTGCCCCATAGAATCGCCCTCACACTTGGGGCAAGGAGGCAGCCTCTTATGCTCCTGTTTCATCCACTTGTTGGCTAAAGATTGCTGAGGTGGGGAAGGGATTTGTGCATACCTTCTAGAGCCAGGCAGCCTTTGTTTGGATAAAAGGAATTTTCTGGAGAAGGTAGTTGTGACCCATTAGCAACCAACACTCATAGAAGCTGGGGAATAAGTTCACCAGCTCGGTAAAGAGGATCTGAGTGGGAAACCAGCAGCATCCCCACTCTGTGGGAGTCATTGTCATTCCACCCGCAGTCCAGCAGATGAGCTTTAATTTAAAATTTTCTTCTATATCCACCCCTGCTTTCCACACAGAGCCAGGAAACACATGGGAATGGCATACAGTAAAATAATCAGGATTGCACTTTCTTCCTAATAGCAAGGATGGACCAATGGCAACATGTGCAACACATGATAGAAAGAAACAGAGGCCTGGGCCAAAGAAATATTTTATTTCTTCCAATTCCTGGCAGGCATGACACATAGGGTGTGTGATAGACTGCAATGATTACCTTCATTTTTGCCCCTCTCCTGTGTACTCATTGTGTTCCACATGACTTTTCGTATTTTCCTGCTAACTAGAGATAGTCCATTTTGCTGTTCTTTGAACTTGGACTAATCTGTGTCTTGCTTTGGCCAAGAGAATGTGGCAAAACTGTTAATGTCCTAGGTAGAACTAATCCTGCATCTCAAGAAATGTTCTGTTTCTACCTGCACTTTTGAGCTTCTGCCCTTATATATATACATGTATAGTCCAGTGGAGAATGAAAGACACATAGAGAAGAGCCAAGAGCCAAGAGCCAATTCTTCCCAGATGTCCCAACCAAAGACATTCTAGATCAGCCAAAGAGCAGCCTACAGCCAGCCAACCAACCTGCAGATTCATAAGTGAGCCTAGCCAAAAGCAGCAGTTATTTAAATGTCCTCCAGCTTGTTCGAGACACAGTAATCACTTATTCTTGCACACTACCATGATTTGTAGTCATTTAATTTATTCTTGTGACACAAGATAATTGTTGCAGTAGGTAAGCAATAAATGTTTATTGCATATGAATCAGTGTGTTATGTCACCAAAGGGGCAGAGAATGACACTATCATGGAAGAATTGGATGCAGGCAAAGAGAAAGAATAATTTAATTCTCCATTCCCAGTCCCAAAAGTATGTCCAGCCAAGGCCTCATCAAAAAATCTGAGAATCATGGAGTGATATTGCTGGACAAAATTGCATTGACATATATTTCTGCAAAATGTTCTCTGCTCTTAGCAATCTATAATACCTGAATATCTTGGCAAGGACCCAGTTGGAACAGGTTAGCAGTGTTGGGGTAGATATAAAATACAGGAAGGTAGCCGTTAGTGAGCATAGAGCACAGTGCTTAGACTTGAGCTATTCTGCAATTGTTTCTAGCAGCATCTGCATCTGCATGTGTGCTCGCTTGCTCTCTCTCTTTCTCTCCCCCCCCCCTTCTCTCTCTCTCCTCTCTCTCGCTCCATTCTTCCATACCTGGCAACCAAAGACAATTAAGTGGGAGGGCACTTAAAATCTGGAGCCTCTGAAGCATTCTTTATATCCTCTTGGTCTCTCTGCTTTCATGGGTCCATTTTTAATTGTGTCTGGCAGCCACTACAGGAGACAAGGAAGGTAAATCAAAGAGTTACTTTTTATGAGACCTTTGAGACTACACCAGTAAGTAGTTCCTATGGTTTTTTATTTATTCTCCTACTGTAGGCAATTTAGTGTTTTTTTCTTGTATTCTTTCCTCCTGTTGCTTTTTGTGCCCTACAATCTCCTGCTCCCAGTTCCATTATTTCTGAATAGACTCTGGCATTGGTTAAGATACAGGCACTGCACACCCCACCTCCAATAGTTAATTTTAGTTGTATTAGCAGCACAGCACTCGTTTTCTTGCTGTGCCTATCAAGCTTCACACTGAGGATGTTTGAAAAGAAAATTTTCCTCAGTAAGAGATAATTTTCCACCCAATGACCCACCCTACATGATAATTCTTGTGAGCATCCAGCCATCCTCTACAATTTTTTTTTCTTCTTCAATCTGGAACTTACATCAAGGGGAAAATACAAGTTTTCCCTTTTTTTTTTTTCTCCAAACATCAATGTAGCATTCTAAAGCACCAAGTCAGATAATGGAAGCACTAAGTGAATAGTTAGTCCTGGCATGACACAGGTCAATACGAGAAGCTCTATGACTTTGAATTGGGAGAAAGAAGTGCACACCCATCCTTTATACCCAGTGGCTCCCTGCAACTTTCTTTACCCAGTCTTGAACATCCAACTTCCCACCTGACAGAAAGCCTTTTTCCCCTACTGTTTGTTCTTCATGTGATCAGTTTTGCTTTGCATCCCAGGAGCTGGCTAGGAGTTAACAGAACGCTTGTATAACCTAGGATCCTGGAAAAGTTCTACTGACACACACACACACCTACACATACACAAACCCACACACATATCAGCGCAAAGGCTTAAATACTAACAGAAATGGACACCTCCTTGCCACACTGCCATATCCACAGAATAGACATAGCAGAAAGACAAAGCTCTGAGGTATGGACTCTCTGGGGATAGAGAGAAGACGATAGAACTGGCACCCTTTCCCTAAGTTGGTACAGCTTGGACACTTGCAAGTATCCAGGCCATTTTCTTTGCTTTCCAGACCCACCACCCCCTTTCAGTACTTCACCCTCATCTGTAGTCTCAATCTATAACATTTTGTGTATATATAGCTCATTTTAAGAAACTTTTGAAAATCATAGACATTATCCACAGACATACCTGTATGTACAAGCACACACAAGTTTGTCCCATAGCTCAAGTTCTCTAACTGAAGATCTATACACAGTTGTCTTTCTACTAATGGTCTGAATATCATTGCCATTCCATTCCTTCACTGCCCGTTGATCTCAACTCACCACCACCCCCCTAATTCCTGCTGTCCTGGCTTTGGTTGATATCTCCATCCTTCACCAGCCTGGATTTTCTACTACCCAATTATAATGCATTTGTTATGATTTAGACTTGAGGCATAGCCTAAAATGTCATGTATAAGACAATGCAAGAATTTTGGGGGGTGAAATGACTAGATTATAAGAGTTGTGATCTAATTTGTGTTTTAATCCACTGAGCAGTAACTATAGGCACATAGGATATGGCTTGAGAAAGTAAATCTGTGAGGATATGATTTGGGGATTTATATTTTGTCACTGGCAAGCAAAGCTCTTTCTTTGCTTCCTTATTGTCATGTCCTGAACTGCACTCCTCTGCCACATCCTTTGACCCTGATGTTTTTTTGCCAGAGCTATGGAGATGGTCAACCATGAACTGAACCTCTGAAGCCATGAACAAAAATAAACTTTTCCTCCTCAACGTTTTCCTTGCCAGGTAGAATGATTATAGTGATGCAAAAAGTTGACTAAAACAGTAATAGGTATCAAGAAGTGGGGGCATTACTATGACTAACCTGACCACGTAGTTCAAAAGTTTTGGAGCTGGTTTGTAGGGAGAGGAATTTTGAAAAGTTAGGAAATACAAACTGGAAAAGCATTATAATGTTGGAAACCATGTTTAATGAACAATTTTTATGGGAGTTCAGAAGACCAGAATGTCCATAGGACTGTGGACAATGAAGACTGGGTTCATGAGGTTTCAGAAGAGGGGGATTTCATAGGAGATTGTACTAGAGGTCATTCATTCATATTATGTTCTGGTAAAAAAAAGCTGTCTGCATTTTACCCATGTCCTGGGAATTTCTATGAGGCTCAATTTAAAGGTGATATACTAATTAATCTCATGGAGGAAATTTCAAGGCAATACAGCATTCAAGCAGTGCTATAGATATTCTGGTGATTAAATATACTGTGATAATCAGAAGCATAAATTTGCTGAAAAACTTGGAGTTTGAACACAAAAGTTTGATTAAAACTGGGGCTAAAGAAATGGTGGTTGTTAAAGACATTTCGGTCACTAAAGAGATGCTAAATACTTTGCATAGAGAAAATAGGAAAGATGTCTTGAGAACATCTCAGTAATGAGCAAGACTATACCTATCTCAGGCTCATGAATGTAAAAGTAAAAAAAAAAAAAATTTGTGAAGAGATCATGGAGGTACCCTGCTTGAACAAAGAGACCTAGGAAGTTTTTCTACCATGCTTAGCCACTCAAGTATTCAGAGGCTGCAGCAACTGAAATCTCAGGAGACTTGGTGGCAGAACTTGGCATCAACCACATGGAGCTGGTTCTGCAGGAATGCAGGATGCTAGAGACAGGTGGTCAGGCTTCCACCAAGATTTCAAATGAAGGTCTGAAAGGCCAGGCAAAGTGTAGTAGGGTAAAAGTACCTATGACCTGCCTCTGAGAGGATGATGAATGAAGATGTCAGAAGGAACCCAAATCTGCAGTGGAGACCCCAAGATGAAGAGATGTCAGTAACATAGGACATCTGTTGAGGAAAACTGAAGGAACTGAGCAGAAACAAGAGAGGTCATGTGAGCTGCAACCAGCAAGGTCATAGGGATGGAGCTACCCAAGCCCTTTAGAAGGAACATTATAGTGACACATGCTCCAGAAGCTGGACATGTGGCTATAGGACAGGTTTTCCCAGCTGGATATCAGTCTTATTTTGGTCCAATCCATTTTTTCTATGCCCCTGTTTCTTTCTTGTGGAATAGAACTATTTATTCCCTATACTGGATATATATGACTTGCTTTTGATCTTTATAGGGGAAAGCATCCTTGAGTTTCCCTCAAGTCACTGATGAGATTTTCAACTTAAAATTTTGGGCCATAATGTAACTGGGAAGACTACAGGGAATCTTGCAAATGGACTAAATTTATTTTGCATTGTGAGATGGTCATGATGGTCATGAGTTTTGAATGACCAGTGACAGAATGTTATGGTTTAGATATTAGGTCTTCCCCAAAACTTCATGTGTGATATAATGCAAGAATTTTCAGAGGTGAAGTGATTCGATTATGAGAGATGTGACCTGATTAATGGATTAACTGGGCAGTAACTGTAAGTGGGTAGGGTGTAGCTGGAAGCAGTGGGTCATTGGGAGCATAACTTTGGGATTTATATTTTGTCCTTGATGATCAGAACTCTCTGTGTTTCCTGGTTGTCATATCCTAAGCTATTTTCTTCCACCACACCCTTCTGCCATGATATTCTGCCTCATTTCAGGCCCCATGGACTTTGCTGGCCGTGGACTGAACCTATGAATCTGTGAGCCAAAAAATAAACTTTTTCTCCCCTAAGTTGTTCTTGTCAGATATTTTGATGCAGTAACAAAAAACTTACTAAAACACACTCAGTAAATGGGAACATAAATAGCACTCCCTAGATCTTATGGGGTGATATAAGATCCAGTACCTGGAGACTGCACAGCAGCACATAAGTTCCCCTAGAGTGGTAGATGGCACTTTTTTTTTAAAGAGAGAGAGAGAGAGAGGCAGAATAAATTTTATTTACTTTTTCATGTGACTTTCTTTGCTCACTTTGTTGTGTACATGGTGCTCTTTTAAATTTCTCATGATCTCTGCATTAATGATTGATTCTCTTCTGTTTCTTGTGTGTGTGTGTGTGTGTGTGTGAGAGAGAGAGAGAGAGAGAGAGAGAGATTGAACCCATGGGTGCTTAACCACTGTGCCACATCCCCAGCCCTTTTTATTTTTTTTATTTTTTATTGGATCTCTCCAACTTAGGGTCTTACTAATTTATTGAGGCTGGCTTTGGTCTTGCAATCCTGCCTCAGCCTCCCAGTTATTATAGACACATGTCACCAGGCCTGGAAGTTGATTCTCATTTCTAATTCTACATATGCGTACTTCTTTCTTCACCCATCCTACTTTTTTATGGACTTGATTATGCAAGCATGGGCTTACCTACTGTGTTTCACTTGGTTTTTACAAATAAAGTTTTTGGGTTTTCTTATGAATCCATCTGCTTTCCTATATTCTAAGAAATCCATTTCTAGGTTAATTTGATTATTTCCCTATGCTTTTATCAAAGTTATTTGCTTTCCTTTTTGCTAACTTCTTGATGAAGATTATTGTACATTTATATTTATGTTTCTTAATGTAAGCACTTAGCTGTTTTACATGGCTTTTAATGCATAGTGCTTGTTGTTGCTGTCATTTTTGTTATTATTATGCTGATGTGTACCAAATATCCACTTTATTACCTTTGAAGTAAAAATTTTGAAGGAATAATTTAAAAATGTAATGTTATAGTTTCATTGCTTTTGTTTTAAAATTCATTTCAATTCTTACTGCCTTCTGGTTAAAGGGAATATTTTGTACTCTTCCCAAGCATGAAATTTATTTGGAATTAGAGAACTATATCTTTACTAGATGAACCATACTCATTCTGTTTTTCAGATCCTCCACAGCTTTCTTAGTTATATTTAGTTACCTGTTATTAGCTCTGGTCTGAGAGGTTAGTTAACTTTCCTTCTGGTATGGGATTTCTGTCAGTTTCTTCTCAATTTCCTAGATGTTGAACTTCATGCTTTTGTAGCTTAGTAATTCTGTGCATAAAAATTCATGAGGTGATATTCTGGGGAAAAAATGTTTATTTTTATCTCATTTGATACCTTTCCCCACCTAATTCTACACAGTTGGAATCCAGTTTACAAGGACCTGTTGCTTCTGTGGTTTGGTGGACCCTCCTTAGGAAAAGTTTGAAAGTACTCAATTTTAAGTGTATGTTTAGTTAAAAGGATTGAAATAGGCCTGCGAAGTGAGGAGCCCTAACACTTCACCTTTCTTAGCTTCATGGTAAATCTATTTTTGCTTCTTTGATTTATATTCTGACCCCATCTTCCTTTGTCTGAGACTTTCTTTCCCTCACACTTCCTTCTTTATCCACTCACTCACCAGGTATTTAATTGAGTGCTTACATTGAACAGAGCACCATGTTTGGTATTGTGTATACTGAGACCTTTCTGGAGAATTCCCTTCCTGTACTCAATCTTTAAACCTTGGTGTTCATCAGGGAGGGCACCGTCCTATGTTTACTTCTCTACTTACTCTAGAGTTAATGGAGAATCTCACTGACTTTCATAGCTATCCACACATTCTCTCTGTACTGAAGACTTTCAAATCCGTATCTCTGACCCAAATGCACACACAATGTGCTAACAGCTCTCAAATTTCTATATCCCAAACAACATTTCCCAACTGAGTTTAAAACCTATATATTCTAGTCTTTTTTCTACATGTCTACTGGGCTATTACAGGCAGGTTGTATTCAATATATCCAAAGCTCACTGCAATCCACTTCTCCCTTGTTAATAATACCCCCATCACCCGGTTTCCAAACCATAACCTTTGGCATCATCCCCAATTGCCCCTGTGCCATGATGCTTCACATGCAATCATCAGAATCATCTGTTCAAAGTGCACTCTTCTACTCATCCAAATGCCACAGATCTTTCAGAAGTACACACCAGCCGCCTCCCTGGGGCTCCATAACTCCATTCCCAATTTTCTGTCCCAATTGTGTCTCCCATTTTATAGTCAAGAAAATCTTTATTTACTTCAAATCTGATCATTTCTCTTCCTTGCCTAAAGCATTTGAAAACCTCCCATTTGCCATTTGTTCCCTTTTTTTTTTATTAGATAGACATGGTCTTACAATTAGGAGGGGTTCATCATCAAATAATCAAGAACAGCAGTGTAATGACAGAACAAGCCAATACTGGTGCCAGACCATGGTTACCCCACTTTGGGTTCCTCATGGTTCCATGTTTCACTTTACTTAAGCCCCAAGTTAATTGGACTTCTCCTGGAAGTTGGAGGTTCCCCTCAGATTAGATTCACCTATACTACCTCCCTCTGGTCACCTTGACGTCCTTCCTATTCCCTTCCCCCCTCCCTACCCTCCTCCCTACATCTGCCATGAACTCCACATGTGGCATAAAAGAGCATCTTAATCTAGCTTTTTTTTCCATCTGTCTCTGTGTATGTATGTCTGTTTCCCCATCCTCCTCTTTCCCTCTCTGTCTCTCTCTTTCTCTCTCTTTGCAGATAGTATGTCCAATGTGCCTCATCTCCCCTACAGACTTTTGGATGCCATCTCTTTGCTGGGACACTTGCTCTTCCCTCTTCTGCTCTCATTATGGGGATGTTTTACCATACTACTATCACCCAGGCTTATTCTTTCTGTTTCCATGTGTTCTTATGATTTCCTTTAATTTGTGCCTTTTGTCACAGGCTTTGTGTTCCTTTGACTATTTTTTGTAATGAATGAGAAGGTATGTTTCTACTGATAATGATGTTTAAGCACTGATGTGTTTCACAGGCTTTCTGAATTTTTTTAAAAGACCTGATTTATAACATTTGCCAATTTGATGGTGCAGATATTAGCACATACCCAATTTCATGCTACCAACATAATCTCACTGAACACAGACCTGGAAAAAGATGTGCACAATAGGCCCTGAAAAGCCAGTATTAGCTGACTTCAACACCTCACTCTGTTTAAGGTTTATAAAATATCATTGAAACTTCATTTCCCTAATATCTACATAAAGAATAAACTATCATCTATTGAGTTCACCCATGCAAAAGGAAGAATTTCAAAAACAATTCCTTTACTAGCTGCTTCTACTAGCTTCCTGATTTTGTTATTTAATTTTGGAATGTAGATTTTATTGTATAATTATATAGACATTATGCATTAACTCTTTGAATATTATTTTTGGCCTTGTCATACAGATTTAAAACTCTGTTTAAAGCCATTATTTTTATACTTAATTCTCACTTGCCTGTTTTGAATTATTTTTGCTATAAAGGAGTGAGAAAAGTATTTATACTTGGTCATTTTCACAACATTTTATCACCCAGGTGCCCTATGATGCTGGGAGTCGGGATGAGTATTATTTGTCTTTCTCATGCTTTGTCTTATAGTAATAGCAATATGAGCAACAGGTCACTGTTACATTCTCTGTTAGTTTACCACCCAATCACTTTTCCATTGTTTGCTTCATTTGAAAGCAGGGGGAAAGCATTATGGCATGCTAGCCTTGTGGAAGCACCTCTGTTCTATAGAGATAGAGGGCTACCACTCTTGCTTAGCTAGAATCAATGAACCACCTGCTCTGAGAATGAGATTTTTTTTATTTCAAAGCACACAATATGGTCTGTGTAATTGCTGAGTCATTTATTATGCTAAATCAAATTTTCATCACAAATGCAGACTGAATAGTTTTGTTTCCAAACAGCTTCTTGGCATTGTCAAAAAATGTCATGCTTAAAAAAATGCTTCTTGAACCTCCAAGTTTCCAGAATAATCAGTTTGAGCAACAATTACCCATATATTTGTTTTAAACTCCCCTTCACGTGATTGATGTAAGCTTCAATTTTTTCCAGTTTTCTCTTATTTCTAATCTTGTTAGTGTATAGTTTACCACTTAGGATATAATCATTCCTATTCAATATTGTTAACTAAATCTCTAGAATTAATTTCCACTTGACTATTAGTAAGATACTGTTTTTGAAGGTGGAGGCAGTGTGGTTTAGTGAAAAAAATTTAAAATCATACAGATGTGGGTAAATTTGTGTCTATGCCACAGTTTAATGGTATGACTTTGAGCAAGATGATTTATCTCTCTGATCCACAAATAGATTAAAAGGGGATTTTAAACTCAGTTATATGGGTAGTTATATGGATTACATGAAATATGTAAAATACCTATCTTAGTGCCTAGAATTCTTATCAATAAATATAAGTTTATTTTTCCCTTTCTCATTTACATTCTGCTTCAGGATATCTCTGTTGACTAATGACAGAACTGTTATAAGACGTGTTTTATAAGGCTTTGGAATGTCCCTTTGGCGATTTCAAAGGGCAGGATTTGCAAATGTTCCTAAATCACACGATATGAACTGGGTCATCACAAGGAAAAGTTCTGCTTCACCTCACATCCCAGACACAAGTCCACTGAAGTTGAGTCCTGTGTTGACCAGTTCACCCATTAATACTAATAACTTATGCTTGTAGATTTTACTGTGCAGTCAGAAAACCATCTAATTCCATTAAGAACTTACATCTCTTATTAAAACTGAGAAATCAGCATCTCAGAAAGGTTAAGAAATGTATTTAAAGTCACAGAACCAGGAGGGACAGAGCTCAGACAGTGCTATGGTTTATATATGAGTGTCCCCAAATAGTTCATGTTAGAGGTGCAAAGAGTGGGTTATGGAAAGACTCAACCTGATCCATGGATTAATCTACTTCTTTGGATTAACTGAGGGTACCTATAGGCAGGTAGGGTATGGCTGGAGGAGGGAGATCACCGGGGGTGTGCCTTTGGAGTTTAAATTTCATCCATACTAAGTGGCATACTCTGCCTTCCGGGGGCCATGTCCTGAGCTGCTATCCTCTGCCATGCTCTTGATATTCTGCCTCATCTCAGTCCCAGAGCTATGGAGTTGGCCATTCATGGACTGAGACCTCTGTAAACATGAGCTCCAAATACACTTTTCCTCACCTACAATTGTTCTTTTTAAGTCTGGCTGTCACAGCAGCGTAACACTTGATTAAACCAAGTAGGTGCCAAGCATTGTGGAGCTCAAATCCGGCCATGTTCTTCTGTGACCTGCAGTGCCCATTCCTTAGCTATTACCTGTGCATTTGGCATCTTAGTTTATTACTAGAAAGTTCATTACTAGAAAGTTCCCTCACTTCCTTATACCTAGAAAGTTCCCTCACTTCCTTATACCAGTGTCTTTTGCTGGGATGCTAGGCAGGGCTCACCCCAACAGAGAATGGGTGGGCTCTGCTAAGCATACCCATCTCTAAAGAACCACTCAGTTATCAGCCAGATCATTTTCTTCTGAAGAAAAATCACCTTACTGCCTCTTGGTGCTTACATTGCCAGTACTTGCAGAGCAAGCATGATGATAGAACTAAATAAGCAGAAAAGAGAGGGGTCCATAGAAATGTAAGAGATTCACGAAATGAAAAACATCAACTTTCTAGTCCTACCGCTTGCCAGACCTCGCCACATAAGAGCAGCACTTTGAATCATCAAAAACAAAAACAGATCACTGGTTAAATTACTCTGATTATTTCTGTAAAGAAACAATCACACCTAATTACAGGCAGGGCTGAGGTGTTGCTTTCCTAATGAAGCTAAAGGGACAGGTGTAAGTTCAGGATCTCATTATCCAGCATCACATAAGGCTTCTAAATATACCACTAATACACTTCCTGCTGGTATTTTACTACTGTATTGATTTGGAACCAGTAAGATTTTCATGAGAGTTTGCTAAAATAAAACTCCACTCTGGAGGTTTCCTCTCATGTGTGACTTTTGGAATTCTGCTGAGATGTATAAAACAAGCAGGAAGTAATTGAAGGACTGTCAGGGTGTATTCTCAGCTCAGTATTTGAAGGCAAATAAGAAGCCCTGTTTCTGTGAGTAAGCTAGGTCTTATGAGATATTTTAAGTAACAATGCACCAAAAGTTTCAGTCCAACTTTATTTCTGAAATTTTATTTTTCCAATTCAATGTTTGGTTAGGGTTTTCTAAACATAATTTTTTATTGAGAAATTTATTTTTTGAATAACCATACAAATTTTTAACAAAATTAATATAAAATCTATATAGATTCTGGAGATTAGATTTACCCCCAAGAGTGCCCCCCCAATTACCCACCCTTATCCCTCCCTTCCCTTTCCCACAATATCTCAAAAAAGTATTAGGTTGTATAACAATACACCTTATCTGGATTTAACAAACGATAATAGACCACCTTTCTCAATGGCCAGGGTCTAGCTCCATCATCCACAGACGAGTTGAGACATTCAACCCTTGGTTCTCTGGGTTAAGCTGATTTTATTCAGCATAATTTCTTCCATAGCCATCCATTAACCTTTTAAGGTTGCAATATCATTGTTTCTAATTGCTGTGTAAAATTCCATGGTATATATATACCACAGTTTTTGGACCCATTCATCCAGTGAGGGACATCTGGGTTGTTTCCATAGTCTAGCAATAGTAAATTGACCTGCTATGAACATAGATATTGCTGTGTCATTATAATGTGCTGATTCTAAATCCCCTGGAAAAATACCCAGGAGTGGAATAGCAGGATCGTATGGTGGGCTCATTCCTAGTTTTTTGAGGATTCTCCACACTGCTTTCCAGAGGGGCTGTACCAGTCTGCAGTTCCACCAACAATGTGCTAGTGTGCACACTAAACATAAGTTTTTAAATCAATCCTAAATATAATGTTCTTTGTTGATATAATGAGATGTTAAAAGGGGAAGTAATCTCAGGTTAAAGGAAAAATAAATTACGTGTGTGTGTGTGTATTCATTCCCTGGAGGAGAAAGACTTCTAAAAGGCCCTGAAGAACAAGAAATTTGGGAAGGTCTGAACAAGAGATTCTGGTAGTCTGAGAGTGGAAGGCTGAGTCAGAGTAACATGAAAAAACACAAAAACATTGCAGTGTTGATGATTATACAGGGAAAGAGGAAACTGTCCCATGAAAAATAGAATTGTGGGGACTCACACTGTGCACATAATACATTGCACCTAGCTTACAAAGCAAGATAGAGTCAAACAAAATTAAACATTGAGAGACAAATGATGACCTTTGTCACTTTATTTATTAATTCCTTATTTTATTATATTATCTACTATTTATTTTTGTTAAATTTTATCATAATTTTATTTATGTATAAATTTACTTATTTCTTGTTGCTCCTCTATTATTCATGAAACAAATTGTTTTGGTAAAATGAGCACCAGGGTGGTGGGCAGTATTAGGACATGGCAAGGAAGAGGCTTGGAGGGAGGGGTCCTGCTGGGAACCTCTGCCACACAATGGGATAGCCAAGAGAAAAGAGATTGGCAGGGGCAGCCTAGATGGGGATGGGGATAGGGATAGGGAAATCATCGCTGGGGGATAGCTTGTAAACTGCAGCAGGAAGAAGCAGGATCTGGAGGTGATAGTGAGCAAAGGAGGGAGGAAGAAAAGCTGTCCCTGCCCAGTGGTAGTGCCCTGATAGGCAAGTAGAGAAAAGCAAAACCAACCAGAGATCCTGAGGGGTTTCAGCAGCATAGAAGCCTAGTATGGAACAACAGGTCTTGAACTTTTAAATTGGGGTTAAGACTCAGGCTTCTACTCACTAACATAAGAAAGGTGGGTAAGAAGTAACCCTGATCACAAGGACATGAGGGGGCCAAACAACATAGCTAGCTTGAGAAGCTAGGCTGCCTCTGAAATGATTTTGTGAACAGCAGATTAAGTGTCCTCCTGGTAAATCTCAGGGCTCAGAACCCAGTGACTCTTAAGGATTTAGGGAATTTGGTAAGTGAAGTTTGGAGGATTGAAATGTATTGCTTGTTTCCTGAAGAGTGATAAGTTCCCGCATCCCGAGGTTTCGAAAAAGCATACGGTAGGGGAAAGTTATGTTGCTTTTATATCAGAGACTCTTGAGGTTTGATGGTGGCAATTCAAGATGGTTGTGATTCCAACAATTTGGAGCCTAGTAAAATTGGAAGATGACTTCACTACCTAAGCCTAGAGTTAATGACTGTACAAAGAAAAGGAGGTAAAGACAAAAGTATAGCATGGAGGGGTGGAGCGGTGGCTCAGCAGTGGAACTCTTGCCTGGCATGTAGGAGGACCTGAGTTTGAATCCCAGTACCATATACAGAACTAAGTGGAGGAAAAAAAAATCAGATAAAAAAATAAATGAAATTGATTCTCCCCACCCCTGTCTTACTTAAAAATAAAGGAATAGATCATCCACACATCAACAGCTCACCCATGGACATCAGGTTATGCAGTTACAGCCCAAGAAGCATACGCACCCACTGTGGAGAAAAGGAGGCTGCAGCTGAGGAGCCCTGGGAAAGATGGCAGTGCTTTGCCAAGATGCAGACAGAGCACAACCCTATTGCAAACACAAGGTGATCATTCAATGGCCATGGCAATGTTTTATTTTTTAAATATTCATATTTGATAGAATTTATTTTGATACAATTATGAAAGTATGGAATATAATTTGTTCCAATTCAGTCCCCAGTACTTCCCCTTTCCCTCCTCACTTCTACCCCCTTTCCCCTTCCTCTACTCTACTGACCTTTCTGCTATTTACTTTTAGTTGTTTTTTAATTACTGTCTTATGGATGCACATGATGGTGAGATTCACTGGTATGTTCATATATGTGCCTAGGAATGTTAGGTCAGAGTCATTCCACTGTCTTTTCCTATCCCCTCTCTCCTCCCTTCCCTTCATTCTCCTTTGTCTACTCTACTCAGTGGGATCTCTATCTTCGATTACCAGCTCCTGAAGGCAAGCTAAGGGACTTAAATGGAAATTCAACCACTATTGGGGGGGGGGCCGGTAACTGAGGATTGAACCCAGGGGCACTTAACCACTGATCCACATCTCCATCTCTTTTTATATTTTATTTTGAGACAGGGTCCAGGATCTCACTGAGTTAGTTTCTTAGGACCTCAGTAAATTACTGAGGCTGGCTTTGAACTTGAAATCATCCTGCTTCAGTCTCCCGAGTGGCTGAGATTACAGGTGTAACCACAACATCCAACTTCAACCAAATTCTTAAGAGATTTTCATTTCCAACAAGTTTTTACAGTTTGGATTTCTCAAAACAAGAAACAACCCCTACCTAGACATGAGATCTTTCAAAGCCTCTCTACTCCCAAAGAAGGGAATCCTCCCTTACCTCCCTCAGGGGTGTGGCCATGGAGTCAATGAACTAGGAGGCTCTTCCCTCCTGGGAAAAGTGAAAGGAAGGACAACTCTTTTATTCCAATATCCAGCTATCTGTCACTGACATTCCTGCCAGGGTGATATGTTTTCTATGTGTTGCTTTATACTGACCTTTATCCCCATCTTCCCCTTTTCAAAATGAGAAATTTTATTGTACTTATTGTTCTCTAGCAATGCATATTAAGACATATAAGGTCAATGTGCCAAACCATGAGGCATTTCAGACAGAGTTCTCTGTGAGGTATCCAGGTCCAGAGACTTAGGATTTAAATCAATATTTAGCAATGACAGGAGATTCTCGTTGCATCCCACTATAGCACCAACTCCCCTTCCTTGTTCTTATTATCCTCAAATTTTCCTGAGCGAATCACACAATTTCTTGAAAATTTTCACTCTTAACTCTACCAAGGCTTATACCATAACTCTTGACAAATCATTTATTTCTTATAGATAAATTCAATTCCTTGTCCTCCTATCACCAATGATCTTATTCTTCATCCCACCTCTATCACTTTTTCATACTCTAGATCTTTCAAATATTTATATTATTTTCATTGTTGAATCAAGTCATAATGAAAACATACACCATGATTTGTTTATCCATTCTCTTATTGAACTGCTTTGTATTTTTTTTGGCTATAATAAACAAAACTTCTCCATGTTATCCCATTGTCTTGTGATGGAATATTGTTTCTGATGAGAAGTACACTATGGCAAGCCAACATACTAAGATTCCCCCATCTAAGAATCTTATCCCATGGCTATTTTTTCAAACACTAATCTAGGTGGACCTGTGAAGAGATTTTAAGTTCTAATTCAGTTGATCTTAAGATATGAGGATTATCAGGTACATTTAACGTGGTCAGATGAGCCTTATCAAAGCAGAGAACACTCTCAAGGTGGTAGAAGAAGGTGAATTCCAGGACATTTGAAGCATTAAAAGAATTCAGCAAACCATTTCTGAGCAGATGGAGGAGTCTTCATGATAAATAATGCAGGTGACCCTAGAAGCCAAGAGCAGGTCCCACATAATAGCCATCAATGCAAGGCTGATTTTGGTCTTATAACCACAAGAAACTGAGTTCCGCCAACAACAATGAACCTGGAGGAACATCATCAAACTCCAGATGGAAATGCAGCCAGGATCACCTTTGTTTCAGCCTGATAACCCAGACGTGTCATGTTATGCTGTCCCAGTTATGATATGCAGATCTAGGAGCTGGTAAATGAGAACTGGGTTAAACCTTTGGTTTATGAAATATATTGTGCAGCAAAACTAATATATCATCCATAACTTTTGCATGGAGAACATTTCTATTTTTATTGCCTAAGTAGAATTGCTTTTATATTACCCCAGAGTTTGATGAACACATTATACATATGGGTTGCTCATTATTTATTATATTTGGAAATTTGGGGCCAATATGCCATCAAACATCTTTCTGTCCCATCATTCCCTCTCCTTTCCCCAAAACACACACATAATAAATTACTTGATTCTTTCTACTTTCTGTCAGATCATAAACATTCTGGGGTTTTTTCCTTATTATTTTTTTCTATGTTTTAATTTGTTCTTTTAATATGTCTTCAATTACATTGATTTCTTTCTCGGTTGTGTACAATCTTTCACTAATCAAATCTCATTGATTTTTTTAAATCTTTGATATTTTTTATTGTAATTTTTCTATTTTGCAATTTTTTTCTATATTTTTTTGAAAATTCACATCTCTTTACCTATTATTATCTTCTTTCCTGGAAATTCTCTAGTGTGCCTATAGTTGTTATTTTGAAGTCCTTGTCTACTAAAACAAACCACTGGTTCACTTCTGGGTCTTCTATAGACTGAATGTTTTCTTGCTTAAAGACCTTATTTTTCTTTTTCTTTGGTGATTATGTTCAAATCAAATTTTATTGCCCTTTAGAAATGTGAATCAAATTTAACTTCGCAGGTGGCATATGCCCTGATCTAGACTTTCTTTCTTCATTCTTATTCCCATCACACACCAGTGAGAAGAATCCAGCTCGGCTCTATTCATGTCCCTCTGGATCACTGGGACCTCCATGAGGATTGCAGAGAAACTGCTCTTGCATGGAGAGAACCTGGCTCTTAGGCTAAACTTCTTTATGAGCTGGGACACCTTGAACAAATTATGAAAACTCTTCTAGTGCCAGAACCCCAATCTGTAAAATATAAATAAAAGAAACTATTCTGTATGTTTTTGTGAAGATTAAACTGATAATTATATGAATATCTTAGTATAGTGGTTGGCATATTCAAGATACTTCATAAAAGTAATTAGTGTCAGGATTAAATGAGATAATGAATGCAAATCCATCCAACTTATTATCAGATTCATTGGACACCTATTGTATGCTACCTGGTTCTAGAAATGGGAATTCAGTAATAAGCCAGTGTGGCACTGTCTCTTCCCTCAAGAAATTTATATTCTGAGAGATGAAATAGAGAACAAACATGTAATCAAATTCATCAAAAAGTTAACTTTGGGTTGTAGGAAAATGGAGGTGTGATGGGGGTACTAAAGTGATGCTCTAGTTTTCACCACCGTGGAGGAGCTTCCAGAGGATGCACTGCAGAACAGAGGTCGCTTAATGAGCCAGAGGCAGCCATGCAAAATCATGGAGGAGCTCTCCCCACAAATGGAGCAGGAATGCAAAGTCTCCAAGTCAGGAAGAAGCTAGAAGCATTAGAATTCAGAGAGGCAATCAGATGCCTTTTACTAAAGTAAAGGAATCAGGGAGGATGATACTGCAGGAAGGGTGTGTGGAGAGGGGGATCAGAGCTCTGTTCTGTGTATGTTGACTTCAGGGTGTTTGAAGAAATCCAAGTGGTGATGCTGAGCAAATATTTAGACAGAAAATCTCAAGTCCAGGTTGTGGTAGAATAAGAGCTTAATAATAGATGATGAATGAATACTTCTTAATGTCAGGAAAAATATAAAATAGAAGATCCCACTGAATAAAATTGCAAGAAGGGGTCACCACCACCCCTTTTCCTAGTGCTCACTCTCCACCCTTTCTCACAAACTTACACATTGTGGAATATGTTTAAATGATTCTTCCTATTTTTAAAATAATAATAAGACAAGAGGATCTGAAAAGGATTGAAAATAAAAGTGTATGTTAACAGTCATATATGTTGAAGAGGACACAATATGAAAAGAGCAAAGTCAAAGAGATGGGCTTCCAATGTGTGGGACAATAGAAGTTATTTGCACCAATCAGAAAATAAGGGAGGAAAGTTCATGTAGCTCCTGGAACTTAACTGGGATGAGGACATATGTGTAAATCAAGCACAAAGACCAGATCATCCCTGCCCCCCAAATACCTGTTCCCTTGTTCCCTGCACCTGTCACCCCAGGCTTTTCCACAATCTTTATCAACAAATGAAAATGATAAACCACTTTGGGAGGCCAAAGAATCTAAAGTCAGAAAATCAATAGTCTTTCACCAGCCAAACTTCCTTTCCTCTTCTTAGTGACCCCAAGACCACCACGCTGATGAGGTGAAAGATTGGGGCACATGTACAGACAATGTCTCAAATATACAAAGAGTTTGAGGGTCAAATCAAGACACTAGAGTCTACTAGCCTACCATGACTGTCATCAACAAACCCTTTTCCTAATACTCTTCAAAAAATCGCATATCAGATCCACCATTGCTTCCACTGAGTCTTGGGAGAACAGCTGTTTTGGGAATCCAGGGATATGAGCCACAGATCTACCTATAAGGGCTCACAAACTCCAGGTTTAGCATTCACTGTATACCTTGAGTCACCATAGTCCCTTAAACTTCTTGGACTAATGGGTCTGAGTTAACAGTAAAATAAATCTGTATGCGTTATGCATGACTCTGAAAGATAAGTAAAATATCTGACATGGCCCCAGACATAGAGTACATGCTCAAAGGATATCATCCATTTTTCTATGCCACTTATCTCTTCTAGAACTTTTTTTTTCACAGTAGAAAAAATTTTATTAAATTTTATTAAAATTTTATTTTAAGAAAACAATAGAAAGCAGAGAATAGGGCACAGAACAGACTTCCCCCAGAGTGGGAGGAGGATGCCTCAGAGCGAGGGTGTCTTCTTCTAGAGCTCTTTGTTTGCCTCTAGTTCATTCATTCCACCTTGCAGCATAACTCATTCAGTCTTTCTCCCTGATACACTGTAAATTTTTATAAAGGATGCCAGTCTTATTCAATTGTGTATATCCCAATATTTCTAGAACAGAAAATTGCCCCTCACTGGTATAATTTAAATGTTAAATAAAATAAAATCAATGCATGAACACAGACCAAGGATAAATCTGTGTTCGTTTATTCTTCTGAACAGACCCAGTCAACTCACGACAATATGGACATTTAATTATCTCAAGTAGCATCAAGCACAGAGCCTGCTATGTTATGTACCCACCACACCCTTCATCAAGACACCAGCAATGAGAACCTACAGATTCACACATTTATTTCTCTACTCACTGCGTCTTTATGTACCAGGACAGGTCTTAAAATTTAAATCTTTTCTAGATATAAGAAAATAGTTGGATTTGAGTATGTGAACATGCATATGAGCTTTACTACTAGTTGCTGTGTGCTTAAATTACTTGAATTCAAGTGTAATGGTCAATCTGAATTGTCAGCTTGATTAGATGTCAGCTTGAGTAGATAAGATACGTCTAAGATTAAGCAGTGTCTAAGACTGAATCTTCTGGGTATGTCACTGAGGGTATTTCTAGGAATGAGTGGCATGTGGGATAGCGAACTGAAGTGAAGACACACCCTAAGTGTGGGCAGCACTGTCCAATAGGTTGGAGGCTTGGATGGAATAAAAGCCTGAAGGTCACCAAAGCTGCAGCAAATGCAAGTTGATTCTTCTTGAACGGTCCTTGATTGCTTCTGTGGTCTTCTGAGAACAACAGACTCCAGATCCTCACTCTTCCAAAGCAGATTCTGCCCAGTGAATCTGCAGGGAGTTTCCAGGCCTTCAGTCCAGACTGGGAAAACATCTTTGATCCCTTAGTTCTGAGGCTTCAGCATCCTGGGCTGCGCAGCTACTGGTTCCTCCAGCTTTCCAGCCTGCAGACAGCCATTGTGGTACTATCCCATCTCTGGTGTGTAAGCCAATCTAATAAATCCAATCTAATGTATATAATGTTGATTCAGGTCCTCTAGAGAACCCTAATAGATCAAGAGAAACAGTTCTTTCTGTCCTGTGATTCTGCAATATTTTTCCTGATCCCTGAGGTCATGCTTCCTTTAGGATTCTGTAGTCAAGTTTTAATTTCCCTTTCATTTTTAATTAAAGCCTACATCACCTATTGACTCTGCAGACTCTTTTTGAAAGTATTATATGAGACAAAAGGTTCATTACTTTTACATCAATTCCCAACTGGTTATGCTTCTTCTCAGTCAGTGGAGCCTGAGTCCTATGAGTCTCTCCTGCAGTACTGCACAGGACACAGATTCTGTGTGTTCAGATAAATCACACAGTCCAGAGAGCAGCTACCTATCTCTTTTCCAAAGGACCTGGCCACATCTGATGGATCCCAGTAAGGTCTTCAATTTTTCATGGGCCACATTGTCCTTCCTACTGCAGAAACCATATTAAAGTGACAAAGATGTAGTACATAGTCAGATAATGAATTTGTGGAATTTTGTTTTCACCCAACAAGTGATATTGTTGATAACATCTAAGACCTAACACCACTCTACTGTTTATAAACTCCCATAAAACTGAAGGTCAAAGAAGGCTTAGAAACTACCACTCTAACACCCTTTTCTTAGGGATGTGAAAAAGAGGGCAAAATACTTCTGATTAGTCACCCAGAAATGAAGTCTACCTCCTAAGCATCACAAAAACATTGAGCTTCTATTTTTATATATGATATCCCTGCTTATAGGTAAAGAAACTAAGGCTCAAGCATGTATAAATGGTATATTCATGGTCCAGTGAGGGTCAGGGTTATAGAAAATGTATCCATCAAATTCATCATATTATTTTATATTCTACTTAACTGGTCATTATATTTTTCCTTAACAGAAAGAGGCACCATTTTCTCATTTTAATTTAGAAGTCAATAAATTAAGTCATACCTCAGTGCTTTCTTCTGGTGTGTGATTTATTTACTTCCCCCAGGCTTACATTTATTTAAAGCTTCCCTTGTAAGCGAAGACCAAGTGGACAAAAATGACCAAGTTCAGAGAGAGTAAGATAAGGGTTACTGTCTGTGTGACCATTCACCTGCACTTCTTCAGTGTGCTCAGTAGTCTTGGCTCTGATTCCATATAGGGGCCCTACTCATCCCTGGACGCCCAGAACACAATGGAATTGGTGCCAGATCTGCAGCTCTGGGGAAGGTGGTGCATATGCATGAGCCTGAAGGCAGTCTGGGTGTGTGTATTTGCAATGATCAGCCTTGGCATTTCCCAATGTATACTCCATTGCCATTCCTAGGGGTATTTCTTGATCTAGTAATCACAGCCAGACTACGGGACTGAAAACTATTAGTGAGATATCTGTGAATTATAGATTTTTTGAATTACAGATATTAGAGAACACATCAGGTATTATGTGCAAAGATTAGCACATTTTTTGTGCCCAATTGAACCCATTACTACAAAGAATGCTTTAATTTGTATGATACATTATAAACAACAAAGAACTTTGTTTTTATTAGTTTGTTTGAGACATGACCTTCTTAAGTTGCCATGGCTGTCCTTGAACTTGTGATTCTCCTGCATTAGCATCCTGAGTAGCTAGGATTACAGGCTTACACTTCTGCACACAGCTAAAGGACTTTATTAAAATAGCCAGTTCTTTCTTTTAATCTCTAATGTTAGCCATTTGAGATAAGCAGGGGTCTTACTGTGGTAAATTTATAGTTAAAGAACATGAGATTTGGAAAAATTAAGTGACCTGCCCAAAATCACATAATTAATATGTGAAAGCTAGGACTAAAAGCCCAGGATTCTGCTTCTTAGTTTAGTGCTCTTTCATATTATATTTTCACAGGTACACCAGAGAAGCATTCAGCATATGTCCATAATTACAGCATGTACTCCAAAATAATGTGAATATTTCCCACATTCATCATTTTGATTTTAACCAGAAATAAGTTCTACTTGTGTCTAAGATAAAAATCAAAATGAAAAACTGTTTTTTAGCCCCAACTGCAACCTCATTTCAGCCATGGACAGGGGAACAATTTTATAAAGGAGTTCTCTTCCTGCACCTGCAGAAGCTAAGGCCACACAGTGGAGCTACACAAGGTACATTTGTGTATGTGGTTAAGTGCTTTCAATTCTGTAATAAATGTTCTATACTCTCACTAATTTCACATGAGAATGAACACCTCTCTCCAAATTTCAAACTCACATGAAGACATTCTGTATTTTCACAAATATTTTTATTTTTCCCTTTCAGAATGGTAGATCAACCCTCCTGTGCAATAGAGAAAAGAAGTAATAATATTTCAATGTTTTTCTACTGGATAACCACAAGGACTCAGGTGTAGATTTAAAATGTGCTTCATAATATCTTTTTACTTTCCTCCTTTTTTAATGCTCTGATTGGCAAACCTAAACATTTAACTAAATCTAAAGATAAGAAAATTTCAAGGTTCATAAAACCTCAACTTGTAATTACCTAAAGTTCTACTTGCTGTCTTATGTGTCCTCTAATTTTATCACTTCCCTTCTGATACCTCTATTACTCTATCTTGGGGTTCAGTGATACTAATTCTGTCAGTTTCATGGAAATAAGATTGTTATTCTTGCCCTACTCCTTGTATCATGTCAAAAAGTCATCAATCAATAGCACCCACCCCTTAAAGGATGCTGCCTACCACAGCTGTGGGAAAATAGCACAAACAGCTAGACATTCTTTCATAGTCAATCAGGACCCTGTAATAGGCTGAGTCCCGATTGGCATCACCCAGAGCTGAAGCTCCCAGGAATATTAGACTGCAATAGCTTAAGGTCTGGGGTGGTGACCAATATCCTATAAACGTACAAAATATTCCAGATAGTTTGCTAGAAATTTTCACATACAAATCTTATTTGACATTCACATTAATCAAATTTTGTGGATAAGCAAAAATTGGCTTGTAAAGACTAAAATTGTTTCTAGTTACAGAGCTATTGAAGGGTAGAACCAGAATTTAAGTCCACTACCAGAATGGGTCCCAACTGAGAGCAATGTCTAATCAATTACTGTTGGTAGCTCTCCTGGATTCCCTCCCTTCCCTCACAGCTTTGATTATCACTGAAGAGTGGTGGAAACTTGACAGTTTTATGCTTTACATTGTAGTTTTTTCAGTGTCATGGCTGGGGATAACTTCCACTGTTAGCACAGAGGATGACATGCTCATTCAAGGGACTTAGGCAAAAATTGCAAGAGACAAGGACATTAGGGAAATGAAAACCCTTACATACTGTGCTTCCAGATGTCTCTGCAATTAAATTATTATATAGCTGAGAGGACCTAAAACCCAGATGTGTGATTTCTTCTCCAGTTCAAGTAAGTATTTAGACTTTATATTAACACCCATCAATAAACATGATACTGATTCCTCCAGGGAGACCCTTAAGTATCCAGAAGACTTGCCAAAGATCCTGTTTTTCTTCATGTGTGCACCCATGTAGCTAATTTGTGTCCCTGAAACCTGTCATGGCACACCTAGTGTTTTCACCCAACTCAGAATTGACTATGTGAGACAATGGAGATGCCCCATGCTGTTGCAAATGTCTGGATTACATCTTTTCTCCGTGGAATAATATGTTGTTTTGTATATGTACTATATTTACTCTATTTGCTCATCAGTGGATGGACACTGTTTGACAACATGATGGAACTTGGAGGCCATCACATTAAGTAAAGCAGTCACAGAATACAGATACCACGGGATCTCACTCATATGTAAAATCTAAAACAATTAAGCCAGGCATGGTGATGCACAACTGCAGTCCCAGCAACTTGAGAGGTTGAGACAAGAAGATCTCAAGTTCAAAGGCAGCCTCAGCAACTTAGTGCAGCCCTAACCAATTTAGTGAAACCCTTCCTCAAAATAAAAAATAAAAAGGGCTGGGGATACGATGAAGTGATTTCAGTGTTTAAGTTCCCATGGCTTCAATACCTGATACCAAAAAAAAAAAAAAAAGTTGATCTCATACCACATGAGGGTAGAATGGTGGTTACCAGAGGCTGTGGGGGATGGGAGGGAGTGAGGAAGGGCAAATAGCAAACATGATCAATAGGTATTAAGTTATACTTAGATAGAAGAAAGAAGTCCTGTTATTTTTTAAAGTGACTTAAGATAATGATATTGTACTGCATACATTTTTTAAAGACTAAAAAAAAAGTTCAAAAGTTTTCACCATAAAGAAACAATACATGTTTGAAGAGATGAATATATTTACCCTGATTTGAACATTAAACAATATATACATATGTTGAAACATCTCATGGTATATCACAAACATACAATTTTTAGGTATAAGTTAAAAATTTTTAAATAAAAACAATTAAAAATCAACAATAAGAGAAAGACCTCCATGAGAAATAGCATTTTCTTCTCTTCCAGACACTGGAGAAATTTAGTTTCCACTATCAATTTAATCCTGCAGCTTTAATTAAGGACCCCACAGCCTATTGATCCATGCAGTATGAAGATTTACCTTAGAGGCAGAAGAATCATAAGCTAAATAAACAATAGTAAGCAGGGTGTCAAGAGGATCAGAGTAAGATGCAAGCTTGATCCAATCGATGTGTGAAAGACAGAGAAAGAGCTGAGGGAGGGGCAGGATGTGCTTGCCAACTTCCCCAGTGCCCTTATTTCTGTGTGATCATCCCCATCTGCTTGCCCAACTGTCTTCATGTGTCACTGGGAGATCAGAGGCAGCTGGTCCTAAGAGCAGCATGGTTGGCCAGTAGCTGGAGGGCTTTTCCTGGGAAGGCGATGGAGACGTTTTCAGAAACTGTGCTGTCTGTCTGGAATCAATCTTTCACTTGGAAATTTTCTAAGCCTCTTATTTCATGAATGTTTTCTGTACTGCTGATACCACCAACAACATTGATTAAAAAATTAAACAAAAAACATAAGGAAGTCTGTTCTCAATCACATAGGGTAATGTAGTCTTGCGCAATTTTGTGTGACTTTAATGAATGAATGTGACAGTAATACATTATAGATTTTTTGAATTAACAATTTGATTTAAGTACTACAGAGAATCAGAATGCATGGGTCATTAATAAAAAAAAGTTTGAGAGAAAAAAGCATCCAATATAGCCTCTGTCCAGGGTACTGTGCCAAGGCCCAAAGACACATGCTTTTCAAAGGCATCTACCCTTGAGCAAGTACTTAGACATATCACATCGTACTAAGATGGGCCATAAACACAGGTCACAGACACTGTGAAGAAAACTCAGCCCTTGGGAAAATATCACTAAGATATACACTAATTCCCTAAAGATGCAACGGCTTCTGGTTTAGAAAAAAAAAATGAATTAGAAACTGTGCCTAAAGAGCTCTTTGTATAACGAAGAAAGGGAGAGCAGGGGGGAAAGGAAGGGGAAAGGGAAAAGAAACGAGGAAGGCAGGACCAAGCAGAGTAGGGAGTTGGATCTCTTCGTGGAACATCTGCAAGCAGGACTATACACAGTTCTCAGGCATTAATTTATTTGACACCTTTAACAACTCTGTAAGTAGGCCACTGTTAGGATTCCAATTTTTCAGATAAAACAGAGACTCAAGGAGATTTAAGTAACTGACCTGATGCCACGCAACTGAAAGAAGGATTTTTACTCTCAAACCAGTGCTCTTAACCACCAGTATAAAAAGAAAGGGGAGAAAAGGACAGAGGAAGAGGCAAATTTATACATTTTAAATGTTTAATAAACTTCAACAGATTTTTATCTATGTCAGAGCACTGTGAGGACAACACTGGTACAAAACTATAAAAGGAAAATACAAACAAATTCAAATGTTCTCTCCTCCCCTGACACCTAATTATCCAATTCCTCTCCCTCCTCGGGGCAACCACTAATAGCAATTTATTGCATATCCTCCCAGGTATATATTTTATATTGTTACTCTTCAATAAATGCCAGCAGGTATCCAAGTCAGAACACCGTGAGCCACCATTGATGCCTCGCTGCATTCAGTATATACACCCAATCTACCTGTGACCAAATCCTGGGAGATTTTACCTCCAAGTAAGCACTTCTCAAATTTATCTATTTGTCCCCATGTCAACACCTCCAAACTAGCCCAAACAATGATTATCTCCAACCCAGGCTGATATAATAGCCTTCTAACTGAGTTTGTCAAGCATGCTCTTGAATTTCTAATCTGTTTTCCACACTGTAACCAGAAATAACTTTCCAAAAGGCAATTTTTAAAAATATGCTCACCCATTCAAAGTATTTAAATAGTTTACAATGTTTGCAGGATACAGACCTATCTAGGCTTAGCATCCTTCATAAAAACCCTCATAGGATATTCTGGTCCCAACAATGCTCTCCTCTTGCACAGAGCCTCTCATTGTTTTGACTTTGCTCCAGCCCACTGGTTTTATCTCAGTTTATTAAATGCTCTATGTTCCATTGCCTCATAGAGTCATCGTACTTGCTATTCCATCTTACTGGAATGTTCATCATCTAAATGACTCCTATGTGTCCTTCAGATCTCACCTACCTGGAACTCCCTCTCTGAGGTCCAGTCAACATAACTGGGTTCAAAGACCTCTCAGAGTAAAACAAACCATCGTGAAGTGACTGAAACTGTAGGGAAGTCTGTTAATAATTCTTCTTGGTCTCTACAGAAGATTGCTTTGGTTTGGATGTGAGATGTCCCCAAAAGCCCATGTGTGAGACAATACAAGAAGTCCTAGAGGTGAAATGACTGGGTTATGAGAGCCTTTACCCAGGCAGTGAATTAATCCCCAATAGGGATTAACTGAGTGATAACGGTAGGCTGGTAGGGAATGGCTGGAGAGGTGGGTCATTGGGAGCATGTCTTCAGGGTATATATTTTGTATGGGGTACTCCCTTTCTGCTTCCTGATGTGATGCCTTGAGCCACTTTCCTCCACCACACTCTTCCACTATAATGTTCTGCTTTACCTTGAGCCCCAAGGAATGAAGTTGGCCATCTATGGACTAAGGCCTACAAAACCATGATCTCCTAAATAAACTTTTCCTCCTCTAAAATTTCTTATTGGATCTTTTAGCTACAGCAGCAAAAAAGCTGATTAAAGCAGAGATGAAGTATGTATTTTGCAAGGTTTTTATGCAGAATGGAGAACCATATAATTTATTTCTATTGAGTAGAGCAGATGATCAACGTTTCTTGGTTTTTATTCATTCTATTATTTCCTCAACTGAAACTAGAAATCTTGCCCCACTAAAGTCAAAGAATATGAGAAATAGATGAAATAGTTTAGGGATGAACTATGATATGTGAAGCAAATCCATCCTGTGGCCAGACCATGAGCTAAAAACGATTCTTTTATATTTTTAAACAGTTGCAAAGAACAGGAAGAGGGGCTGGGCATGGTGGCACACACCTATAATCCCAGCAATTTGGAAGGCTGAGACAGGCGATTTCAAGGTCAGCAACTTGGGAAGACCCTGTTTCAAAAATAAAAAGGGCTTGAGATGTGGCTAAGTGATTAAGTGTCCAAGGGGGGGGGGGGAAAGAATAGGAAGAAAGAAGAGAAGGAGAATGGACAGGGGAGAGAGAAAAATGAAGAAAAAATGAAAAAGTAAACAGAAGAGCAATAAGATGAAGAAGGAGTTGGGGAACTCAGGACAGAAACGAAAGAAAAAGAGAAGGGAGAACAACTGTGTGGCTTTACAGAGCGTGAAGTATGTACTCCAAGGTTCTTTCAACAGGAGGAAATGCCAGGGAGACAGCCGCTTCGAAACTGAGACTCTGGAAGGTCCCTGCCACAAGCTGACCACCAAGAACTGGCTTTTCCACATTCTTGGTTTTCATCTCTCTTGATTTGACTCAAAACATTCATGATAACCTACTTTGTTTTCATATTAAATCATATATTTTTTCCTAAGGTAAAACCTAAAACCCAAACAAACAAAAAATTCCAACCAAGGATCAATTTTAGGGTCCTTAAAGAAAAATGTATTATTAATCAAAATTCTTCATTTTTCCACTTCCCAAAATATTAAGAAAGCTGAGATATAAACTCTTTTTTTTAAAGAGAGAGGGACAGTGTGAGAGAGAGAGAAAAAAAGAGAGAAACAGCTTTATTTAGTTTTTCATGTGACCTTCATTGTTTGAACTCGGATTCTTGCACATGCGAGGCAAGCGTCGTAACCGCTGAGCCACCGCTCTAGCCCCAGATATAAACTCTTAATTTCAGATGTATAAAATGAAGACATTGAGGTATTCACATTTTTGAAAGTGAAAAAACCATAAACTGATAATTATGGTTAAACACTCCTAAAACAAGAAACCACAAAGAACTTAACATAGCTGAGAACAAAAAAACATCACATCCATATAGCACAATTCTGACAATAACAAAATAAAGCAGAAGATCATCAGGAAGAATCAGATAGGAGTAATTCACATTTTTTTAAAAAAGTAAATTCCTCTTATTCTCCCAGATTAAACTCTGGGGCAGCTAAATGTATACTTTGCTCATAGAATACCAACTTTCAAAATTTATATCTGTGTTGTTTTCCAAGAAGAGACCACAAAAACTGTCTTTCCTCGTCAGTTCCTCTGGGATGAGAAAAAGCATGGTGTCATAGGAATTCTAAACAAGCTTTAGGATCAGACAATCATGGTTAACTTCCCATTTCTGCAGCTTCTTGATTGTAGAAATTTCACCTCTATGAGTCTGCTTCTTCATCTACATATAAATTCTATCCTTTCTGAGATCAAATGTAAATCCTCCATAAAACTTAATTTTTTGGCTGCTTCTGTATAGCCATAATTAATGAAGAACAAGTTTGAATCAGCAAATGCTGAGCATATGGGTGTTTCAGAGACATATCAACATCATTATCAGGAAAAATGAGATGTCACTCTGTGTGTGCATAGCAGTTTTCAGATACTAGTCAAATGAAAATTAATATCCCTCCCTTTAGTACAATATGGATCAAATATCATATAATCTGCCTAATATCAGCATTATGAATGACTTGGTATACAATAAATTCTACAAATTGGATGACTACATTCTTTCTACATTTCTGATACATCAACAAATGCATGTGCCTGGGTTGGTGCAGATATCAAGAACAATTTTCCAAGTTTTCCTTTTCTTCAGAGAATTATTTTTTTAATTTCCAGCAAGATCTCTTGAAAGAACAAGTTCACTAAAAGACTTCTTTTAGTGATTTTCAATATATAGCCTTTTTTTCTTTGTAATGTTAGAGATTAAACCCAGGGTTTGTGCATGCTAAGTAGGTACTCTACCACTGAGTTATCCCCCTAACCCAACATATAGCTTCTATGTCCTCATATGAGGTAGAACACTGAGAATAAGAAGCTTTTTTTAGAGTTATAGTGGGAAGGGGAAGGGAGGGATAAGGGTGGGTAATTGGGGGGGAGGCACTCCTGGGGATAAATGCAATATCCAGAATATATACACATTTTATATTATTTTGTTAAAATCTTGTAAGGTCACTCAAAAAAAACAAAATAAAATTTAAAAAAAAGAATATCAATGTGAGAAACTAATGTATTTGTTAATACAGACTCCAAATCAGAATATGCCTTTCATTAAAACAAAGATATCATAATGATACACACAGAAAGAGGCAAGGTATAAATACACCAAAATTAACAATAGTTGAAAGGATCATAGATATTTCATTTTCTTTGCTCAGCTTTCTAATTTTTCTATGTTGAGCCTTTGTACACTTGGAATAAAGTAAACAAAAAAGAGCTTTTATTTTTTTTTTTCTTTTGTGAGACAATGTCCCTCTGTGTTTGTTGCTGAGGCTGGTGGGCCTCGAACTTACAATCCTCCATCCTTTACCCTCCACCCCTCAAGTAGCTGGGATTACACTCCCATGCCACCATGCCTAGCTAAAGAAAAATAATCCACCTTTGCTAGAATATATGGGGAAGCAGTAGGGTAGATGGCTAACCTAACAATATTTCAAATTGAATGACTCTCAGAGTAATAGGAGGATGGCTCCTTAGGATACTTGGAGGCATAGGGAGGGGGATGGGGAGGGGGGAGGGTGTACGGAGAGCTCATAGGAGACTGGAGAGTAGGAATAGGGGGGAACCACCCAGAAGCCCATGTCATTTCTCCACGAACTACCCATTTGGCGCATGAGTTCTTCTGGGGGAAACTGACCACCCAAGGTGGTCATCCATGTTTTGGCATTACCCCTGGATAACAAAGTATATATACATTGATTACTGTTGGTTTGATAATGTTTCCCCCTCAATTGTATCTCTATATACTTCTAATTTAAAAAAAGGAAGAAAGAAAAAAAATGTTATGCTGTAACATGAGAAAATGTCAATGTTTTTCATGGTTTCTATAAATGTGAAATAAAATTTAATTCTGAAAAAAAAAAGAAGCTTTGTTTGGGGGCTGGAGCTGTGGCTCAGCAGCTACAGCACTTGCCTGGCATGTGCAAGGATGCAGGTTTGATCCCCAGCACCATGCACACAGCAAAGTGTTGGAGCAACAAAAGTCACATGAAAAACTGAATAAAATTGATTTTTTTCTTTCCTTCTCTCTCATTGCCCCTCTCTCTCTTTAAAAAAGGAAGAAGAAGAGAAGAAAGAGGAGGAGGAGGAGGAGGAGGAGGAGGAGGAGGAGGAGGAAAAGAAGAAAAAGAAAAAGAAGAAACAGCTTTGTTTTCATCTTCTTTCATAATACTCTTGTCCTGAACCCCTAGGTCCTAATGAAAGGAAATTACCTTTATTTACAGCCCCTGTTTGCTGAGCATGTAACAAATCTACTATCACTTTCACCTTGTTATGTCCAGGTCTTGTAGATCTAGAACTCAATATTTATCAAGATAAACAGTTGGAACAACAATAGATGCTGGAGGGGCTGTGGAGAGATAGGCACACTAACACACTGTTGGTGGAGCTGCAGACTGGTACAGCCCCTCTGGAAAGCAGTATGGAGAATCCTTAAGAAATTAGGGATGACTCCACCATACGACCCTGCTATTCCACTCCTGGGTATCTTTCCAGGGGACTTAAAATCAGCACATTACAGTGACA
>PVKS010011979.1:0-55030 GCA_004027875.1 Aplodontia rufa | reverse complement strand
TCTTTAAAAGGAAGATGATGGTAATACCTATCATCGGGTGGTTATGAGGTTTGGATGAGAAAGCGCCATGTAGGGTATGGGCACTGGCCCAGGGGCCCCCCCCAGGGAGAGATTCGCCCTTGCACATGTTGCCCCCTGTGAACCTGGGCCAGTCTCCAGAGGCTCTCCAGATCCCTCCTGTTCTCCCTGCTCAGCAACCAAGACCCACAGAAGCAACACAGGCCAGAAATGGATTTTGCCCAGCGAGCTGTGGGGCAAAGTAAAAAGAGGGGAGTGGATTTCAATCAACTTTTTTTAAAAGCTGATTTCACTTATCACTCCTGAGCTCATTTTTGAAGAAGGATTTGGAAACTGCCAAGCAGAGAACTGTGGTACTAGGTGCCTAGCCAGAAGAACAGAACAATCTGGAAAGATAAGTTGGGACCAGGCTTTAAAAAGCCTCCAGAGTCATCCAAAGGGTTTGGGAATGTTTTCCTACCAAGACTTTCAGGTTCTCGGCCTTGTCTAACAGTCTCTCTCTCTCCTCTTAGCGGAATGCTGACGCCCAGCATCAGCTGAGTTACTGAGATGGCCACCATTTGAGCTTTGCAGTGACCCAAAGTTACAGTATGGTATGTTCTTTTTCCTGCCCACCCCTGTCCCCCAGGAAGGGACCCCCACAACACACCAGGCAGGTCAGGTTTCTCCTTCCCCTGCCCTCCTAGGCTTGGCCACATTCGAACATTCTTAAAGTCATTGCAGCCCTGTGGGTCTATACCTGAAATTTCACATATCATTTGTCACAACTAAAAAGCCTGTTTCTAATAAAACATTTCCCTCTGTGCTTTACCTTCCTGAGTACTTGAGTTCATTTCAGGGTTCTGATTATTCAGCCAGTGCTGAAAAGGAGAAAGGGAGAGCTAGTGAATTCTAATCATCTTCTTTTTTGTCTTAAAACTTTTTTCTCCCAAATGCCTATTTTTTTGAAAAACACTAACGCCGTTTCAAAAATTTAGCCCTCCTGTTTGCACATCTAACCTGCAGCTTCTGACACAGACACCTCAATGGTTCTCAGAAGAAATGCCCAGAGCCTCCCCTTGACCTTGAATCTGAACTGCCAGGAGAGGCTCCCCTAGCAAGGCTGGCATTTACAGGGTGGCCCAGGTGTGGAGATAGTGTCTCAAACTGCGACAATCCCGCGATCGTCGCATGTGAAGAGCCATTAGGAGCCGTTAGCAGGAAGCGGCTTGGTCATGCCATCCTCCTGCGTTTACTGTTGTCTTTCTCCCTGCTCTTACCCAAACAGCCTGGACAGTTGTTTATGGAGGGCTCTGGACCAGCCTCACAGCAAGAAAGGCGATGACAGAATCACAGAGTGTTGTGGCCACACAGAGCCCAGCTAAGAAAATCTCAGGGGGAGGCAGCAAGAAAGGCCAGGGATTGGCTTTCCATTCAAAATAAGCCTTCAAGGGAGATGCAGCTGGTGGCCGGCTGGACGCTCAACAAGCACACAGTGAATGAATAAGGAAGCAACTGGGGAATCGTCACTACCCTATGAAAGGTGTCCAGGACAGGGGAGCCACACTCTCTGCAGAGCACACACCTACCCCTAATTCCATCCCTCGCCTCTCAGGAAACTTGTTTCTGAGTTTGAGTACACAGATTAAACTCATTTTTGTTTTCTTGCAGTGATGGGCATTCAACCCAGGGCCTGTGTGTACTAGAGAGGTCCCCCACCAATGCACTTTCCAGCGCTACACTCAGAACTTTTGTTGAAAATGTTTTAAGAGTTAAATGCTCTCTGAAAAGAAATGTGTAAAATACAGAAGAAAATCGTGCAACCCAATGGGCAACTTGTACATTATATGCACATAGCACATGAGATCATATTAGAGATAGTTTTGTAACCTACAGCTATATACTATGCTCTTTATCAAGCATAGAAAAATTCAGAAGTTTTTTTCACCCCTTAGCATAAGTAAAACTGTTTTGCATTCTCAAATGTGGATTTTTCTTTGTAAATCTAGAAATACAAGTTTTTAAAGAGAAAAAAATGGGAAACAAATGGCCCAGCCAAGTAGAGAGAGAGAAAATATGGTTTCCCGTCAGCAACCCCAGCAGAATGTACCCATTTCTTATCTGAAGCCCTTTGCCTCACACCATGGTTAACTTACTTTGTTAATCCCAACCAAGATAAAGGATATCCGTATCTCCCGGTGACAATTCTCCTGCATTCTGGTGGAGGCAGTCCAACTCAAAAGAACAGTATCGGATGAGAATGGCCACCTCAATCCCTTCGTTAAAAAGGTTCACAGCCTCCCCTAAGTACATAACAAAGGAATCCAATTCCCAGTCCAGCAGTGCTAAGATCCCTCTCAAGTCCTGCTTCATCTCCCTTTCTCCATGCCCTGAAACATAATACGCCACCACATCCAATACCATGCCATTGTCCTTCTGCATCTCTTGTTTTGTACATGTTATCTATCCTTTATAGATAGTTCACCCTTCCTGGCAAACTTGTCTTCATCCTTCAAGGCCCAATCTAAATTGGAACAGGTCTGCCTTTCTCCACTTCCTCCACAGACCTGTGTTCCCATAGCATTTTGTAAACATAAAGGAGCTTCTTATATTACAATAACTTTTTACCTTTACTACTAGAATGTGAATTATAGAGGTAGTGATCAAGGTCATGTCTTGATCCTGCATTACCCTCACAGTATCAATAGACACAGCACGTAGGGGCTTGAGAAATATTTCTGGAATGAATAGAAAAATCTAGTCTCACCTCATGGCCAAAAACTGACACAATGTTTTTGGAAGAATGTTTTCCCCATTCTCCTCAGTATATCCACTGGCTAGGTTAAAGGGTTCTTGTTAATACTTCGTGGCTTAATCTTTTTATTCATTCATTTTTTGGTGGTGGTTGTTTCTTCCTTTCCCTGGAAGAGGAAGCTTAGTGATTTTACAGGTCCGCAATAAATAATGACATAATGGTACAGTGCCTGATACCTATTAATAGACATAGTACCATTCTGCACCCAGATCAGGAACTTTAAGAGGTAGTTGTCATCACAACTGTTTTACAGATGAGAAAATTGAGTCCCAGGGAGACTGGGCCATGCCACATGGGCGAGTAAAGAAGTTGAGGTTCAAGCCAGGCCTGCTTAACTCCGGACTTCATGCCACAGGCTTAATCCATTGAAAGAAGGAACGAAGGAAGGAAGGAAGGAAGGAAGGAAGGAAGGAAGGAAGGAAGGAAGGAAGAAGGAAAGAAATAAAGAAAGAAAAAGAAAAAATTGAGACCACAAGTTTGGAAGCATTGTGGGGAAGGAGAGGTTTAAAGTGTCCCCCATGTGATTTCTGTCCAATCAGATGACTCAAGACACCAGTCCATGTAATGAGAAGATGATTCCTCTGCAGTCCCCAAGTCATCGAGAGAGACGATAGCAATGACTTACACAAATGCCATTTATCTCCCTCTCTTGCAAAAATCCAGGAGCACCCAGTCTAGGACTAGTAAGAAGGGCCATGGGCACATCTTGCACTGGATGAACGTCTGGGTTGGGGAGGCTACGTCTACGTACATTCCTGTACGGTCTCGGTGGAGGGCACCACGGCAGGCACCAGGAAGTCAGGGACGAGTCAGAGTCCACTCATAGACCTCCCCTAGGAACCTAGTGGAAGATATCAGGCAAGCACTGCCAGTGGGGAGCAAAGCAGGAGAGAGGTCCCAACATAGGACAGGGGTCACAGCAAGGGAGTTGACTGGTTCAGGCATAGGAGACAACAGTCCTCAAAGACCAATCAGACTTCAAGAGGCAAAGACCGCACTCAGCCTTCTCAGTTCAGAAGGTCACCGCCTCGGCCTGTGGATGCAGTCCTCCTCACCACGCCTGCCATCACTGGGCTCTCTCCTCTCCATTTCCACCAAACCCTCAAGGAGTCCTCTGTGAATACAGAAACGAGCTCCTCACCTTGTTCACTAATTATTCACATAGAGATTGCATTTCTAGCATTTGCTCTTTGTTTTTTGTAACGTTTTCTTTTCTTTCTTTCTTTCTTTTTTTTTTTTCAGTACTAGGATCAAACCCAGAGTCACACAAGCCAAGCATGCTCCCACTGAGCTACCCACTCCCCCTTCTAGCATTCACCCTTTGTAATGTGGGCATTGGGGGCAGCTCACCATTCTTTACTCATCCAGCTGAAAAAGTCATTCAGAGCTTAGGCCATACCTGTCCACCCTCAAGAGACAAAAGAATTCTGTGTCCAGCATAATAGATTCAGGAATTATGTAATAGGTTAAGGGTTTCATCAGTAGAGCACAGGCCTGCAATCCCAGCTAAGATGAAGGCTAAGGCAGCAGGATCACTTGAGCCCGAGTTAACAGCCAGCCTGGGCAATACAGTGAAACCCTGTCTCCAAAACCAAATAAACAAATTTTAAAATAATTAAGAGAACTTCAATCAGCCATGGGAAGCTCTTCACTCTGCCCTGCGCCCTGAGACTAGCCGCCATCCCCCTTCTCCCTCTCCCACACTTTCTTTCTTTAAGAGAGAGGGACGGTGAGAGAGAGAGAAAGAGAGAGAGAGAAGGAGAGAATCAATTTTATTTAGTTTTCATGTGACTTTTGTTGCTCTGACACTTCGCTGTGTACGTGGTGCTGGGGTTTGAACCCACATCCTCGTGCATGCCAGGCAAGCACCATAACCATTGACCCACCACTCCAGCCCTTCTCTCCCACACTTTCAAACCAGGAAGCACATATCAAAGTTCTTTCACATTAGACAACAAGCAATATTTTTTTCAGCACACCAAACAACACTTAAAGATTGATCAAACTCTTTGAATGTTTTAAAATAACCCCAGGAAAGGAGACTGGGGAGAACTGATAAGTGCTGATCACTTTTGAGCATTTCCAACATATTTATTCCATTTTCTCCACAGTTTCATGAAGCAGTTACCCATGCTGATCAACCAAAAAAAAAAAAAAATGAAAGAAAGAAAAGAAAACGGAACAAAGCCAACCCAGATGTGTACAGCACCTCACCCTGAGAAAATGTATCCAGACTTCAAAACACCCCACACTTGAAAGGCAGCAGGAAGAAGAGGCTGGCTGGAGAGGGGTTCCCGGGTGAGAGTCTGTAACTGCAGCAGGAGGTCAAGTTGAGGGTAAAACAGCTGGGATGACCTGCATCTCACCAAGACCACACAACTGTGGCTTTCAGACCTGTTTGCAGGCAAGCGGGTAGGCACAGGACCTTGTGAGGGGTCCTTTAGCCCACCTGTCATGGAATGCTATCTGAAGCAACACCGATCGCTACTCTTCTTCAGGAGCACACAAAGGCAATTAATAAAATGTCTGAAGTTTGTTTTCCTATGTACACATTGAATACGGTTACATCAGCTCAGCTCAGTTTCCCATGTTGAAGGAAGGAGGGAGTGAGGAAAGAAACCTTAGGAAAAACATAGGGGCTAGAGCTTTGGGGGCAGTTGTTCCCCAGAGTGGAGAGCAGGTAGGCAAAAGGGACTCAAGGTAGGAGAGGAGATGAAGCAAACCTGATAGTTTCAGTGACAGAGCTGTCTGGAACCTACCAACTTTCCCTTCCCCTCTCTCTCCTGGCCAAGGTTCACTTGGGGCCTGAATTTCCTGAACCTGGCCCCTGGGGAGAAGCCAGTTCCCATCTCTGGCACTTCTTCATCTGAGACCTGGCCTGGGGGAGAAGCCAGGGCTCCAGCAAGGGCGCGGGGCTGGGCTGGAGCAGGCACTGCAGCCATGCAGGCTGAGTTGCAGGCTGGCCCTGGGAAGGAGGTGGGATGAGGTGGCAGTAACCATAGCCAGCTTTTCCCCAGCAAGTGCCCAAGGACCCAAGATACAGGCAGACTGAGCCCTGCTGGGCAGGTGCATGATCTGGGTCCCAAACAACTATCCGTGGGCAACCTATACATTTTTTTTGTTACTAAAGATGGATTCTTTTACAGTATGGGAAAACTAAGGTCATTTTGTTGGCTGTACATTCATATAGCTATAAATATAAATTGAGGGGGGGAGTTAGCACAACAAAATGTTGACATTGGTTATCACTGAAATATGAACACGTTTTAGTACTTTTTTGTGTGTGTATCTGTATTTTAGCTATAATACAAAATAATAAACTTGTTTGCCCACGAAAAATATGTCCTCATATAAATAGATAAGACTTACAATCTGAGCTTGTGACCATTAAAGGAAGCAGCATTTCTGCATCCTATTTCCGAATGTGACCTCATTTTTGTTTTGTCCTTCCTGGTGCTTTCTAGGGAGCTTGCTTCAGTGGGAGAAACAAGTGTTTTGGCAGCAAAAGACCCAAGTGTGACCCCCATTGCCCGGCAACTCTTTACAATGTGATCTTGGCAAATCCAGCCCTCAGGTTCCTCATCTAAAATTGAGGGTGATAGTAAACCTGCTCCACGGGGGTGTTGTGAGGAACAAGTGTGACCATATGTGTCAAAGTTAAAAATCAAAATCTGCTGAGCCACGCACAGTGACACATGCCCGCTATCCCAGCAGTTCAGGAAGGTGAGGCAGGAGGATCGCAAGTTCAAAGCCAGCCTCAGCAACTTAGTGAGGCCCTAAGCAATTTAGTAAGATCCTGTCTCAAAAATTAAAAAAAAAGGGGGGGGGAGGGGAATCAGGGAATGTGGCTCAGTGGTTAAGCACCCCTTGATTCAATCCCTGATTAAAAAAAAAAAAATCAAAGTCCCCTTGCAGCACCCAGGCACTACTACACCTTACAGAATACTATTGTAAAGGAATTGTAGATTTTTTTATATGGAAGGATTTATAAATAAATCTGATGAGCAATTAAATAGGTTTTCTTTCTCTTGCAAAGAGAACTGCCCAACCTTTAAGACTTGCTAGTGACCTGCCTATGTCCCATCATGAGCACCGCCCAGACCTAGAACACATCTGAAGTATTTCAAGTTCTAGGAATCTCCAGATGAGAGCTTAATTTGGCAACTTTGGCAACTCTGCCCACTGCTGGACACAGAAAGTACTCTTGGAGTAAAAATACAGGGGAGAGCTGGCATGGGGGCTCAGCAGTTACTAATGCCTGGCATGAGCGAGGACGCAGGTTCAAACCCCTGCACCACATATACAACAAAGGGTTGGAGCAACAAAAGCCACATGAAACACCAAACAAAACTGATTCTCTCTCCCACTGTCCCTCTCTCTTTAAAAACTAAAAAAAAGTAAGGGGGACTTAAAGACCCATTAAATTTTAGAGCTACAAGTGACTGCAGCTTAAAATTTGACATTTTATGCACAAGAACCAAAGCACAGTTATCTACACAGTGTGACATAGCCCTACAGCCGCACCCGGTTTATAACAAAGCTTTTTTTTTCTATAACAATAACAGCTGTCACTTGAGCATAATGTGCCTACCTGGCATAGGCTACAGGCATGACATAATCAGCTTCATTTTTTCTTTAAAACAACCCTGAGGTGGGTATCAACAGCCCCTTTACAGAGAAGGAAACCAAGGCTCAGAATGCTTACACAACTTGCCTGAGGCTACACCAAGATCAGCAGTCTGCCACCAGGGTCCTGTAGACTCTACCTCCAGGGTCCTCAACAAGTCACCATGCAACTTGCTGCTGCCACACCATGCACCTGGCAAAGTAATGACCACTCACTACCTGGACTGTTCTCCCTGTGGGATACTAATTTCTTCCCAGAATAATGGAGACAGACAGTATCTGGGAGCAGAGTTACGGACAGAGCTGTCCAGAAACGGGGCAGTCTTGTAGTTTGCTTTTAAACAATCCTTCCTTTCTCCCAAACTCCAGCCACCCAGCAACAGCTGAGTGCTCATGGCTGGGCCAGCCAATCTGCTTGCCTCCTGGTCTTCTCTGAAAGCAATTTCAACAACTTTTCTCTCCCGCCAGTGGCTCCGAATAAAGAACAGTACGTACTCACTTTTATTTTGATATGGGGAAATGTGTGGCTTTTCTTTTGACGAAATTAAAAAAGAAAAACTTTCACGTGTAACCAGAAGAGGGTTTTCTGCTCTGTGCGTATGCCTCAGTGGTGAGCAAAATGGAGTGTTATTCCAGAACCTTAAAATAAAACTAAAGCACATATGTTCTGCAAAAAGCATTGTTTGACAAGATCAAATTACCTCCGGGGAGGGAAGCGATTTCACTGCGGGGCCCCTCTCCTGCACATCTGAGTCTCCCCTGAGGCTCTGGCCAAGAGGGTGGGGTGCAAGGGGTTAAACCACACCCAGGTGTGGCTGGGTAATTACCCTCAGGACACTTACTAAAGGACTGACTGTTCGCTTAACCTTAAAAAGGCACAGGAGGGGTTAAGGGAACTGACACAGCTGGATTTGCATTTAAGAGAAATCCACAGAAAGGCCTGAATAGCCACAAGCTGTGTGAGATTCCTGAAAAGGTCACTCCAGGCTTACATGACACGTCCTTTACAAACACACGTGCACATATTCAAATCTTGATAGCACGTGTGCTTCTGAGGTGAAACCAGATGTTTCCAAAATGATCCCTGCTTTCTACAAAAGAGGACACAGGAGGAATGATTGCCCCTGTAATCAATCCCAACCATAGGTCTCGCCTTATCAGGACCTGCATCTGCCAGCCAGGGCGTGTAGGAACACGCAGCTCACTCTGAAATGTTCACATTGGCCTGTGGTTTTTCATTACGTTTCTTTCAGTGGGGCTCTAGAAAAAGGTCTCAGAACAATACCATTCGCCAATCTCCGTTCTTTCCCATATAATATGGGAGTTGGATTTCACCTGGGCTTGCAAACCATCTACAAGAAATGATAACAAGTATCCAGATTATCACCGGGCATTGTAATGCATGCCTATAATCCCAGTGATTTAGGACGCTGAGGCAGGAGGACCTCAAGATCAACACCAGCCTCAGCAACTTAGCAAGACCCTAAGCAACTTAGTGAGACCCTGTCTCAAAATAAAAAATAAAAAAAGGACTGGGGATGTGATTCAGTGGTTAAGCATCCCTGAGTTCACTCCCTGATAGAAAGAAAGAAAGAAAGAAGAAAGAAAGAAAGAAAGAAAGAAAGAAAGAAAGAAAGAAAGAAAGAAGGAAGAAAGAATCAGACTATCAAAGGGCATTCTCAATGGGAAGGTTTGGTAACATTTTGCTAAAAAAAAAAAAAAAGATAATCATTATGACATTCACTGGTCTACATAATCCCCACAATCTCAAGTTCATTATTTTATTTTGATCATTAGCAAGTTAAATAACTCAGTAATCTTGTAACTTGAAGAATTAAACTGTAAATTATGATGAAATTTTCTCATTTTCTTATGAGACTATGTGGCTATGTCCATAATTGCTAAGTCCAGTTCCTTTTCTTTAATTTTAAATTATGTTTGTACCCTTACCCTCTTCTTCCCAGGGTGCGGACAGCATGGCGTTTCCACGGGGGTGCGATTCTCTCATGGGATACACTTTGCCGTTATCCAAATAGCAGATCCTCAATACCTATCTTCAGATGGCATCTTCCATCCTCAATCACACATTATGTTATTTTTAAATCTACTTCCACTTTTACATACTGTATGTTGATTAAGATAAATGTATATGTCCTTTGTTTCACTACCATCTGCGTTAGAAAATTGGTTTGTTTTGTCTACACACACACACAGGAATGTAAGAATGTAAAAATGTAAAAAAAAAAAAATCCCACCACCTTTTTAAATCCTGTTAATACCATGGCGTATAAAGATCTATACAAGGAAGAACATTGGAGAAAAGTTAAAAAGTTAAAGAGCATGAATTAAAAAAAAAAATTTACATCCCTGAGAGTGCATTTAAAAGCAACAAATCGTTTCTTTCCACACTACTTAAAGAATCTGAGAACTGGAAATGGCCTTACAAATTCCTAGTTCAACCACACCGTTGGACTCAGAGGGTTTAAGTGATCTGCCATGCCAAGGAACGGCTTCCTCAGACTCCTGGCCTGCCCTCTGCGTTCTGGGCACTGGGACAAACTTCCCTCGCTGCTCTTCTGCCTCTGAAGCACTGAGGCTGAGTGAGGGTCAGGCCTCGGGCCTCAGCACAGGGCACACCTATAATCCCAGTGACTCCAGAGGCTGAGGAAGGAGGATCATCTGCTCAAAGCCAGCCTCAGCAACTTCTCAAGGCCCTGTCTCAAAATTAAAAAATGAAAAGGCTGTGAGACTTTGAGGAAGTTCCCTTTTAATCAGAGCCTCAGTTTCCTTCTCTATAACATGCGCACTTGATGTCAGTTTTTTTTTTAGAGAGAGAGACAGTGAGGGACAGAAAATCAATTTATTTAGTTTTTCATGTGGCTTTTGTTGCTGTGACACTTAGTTGTTTATGTGGTGCTGGGGTTGGAACCCATGTACTCGCGCACATGCCAGGCAAGTGCCGTAACCGCTGAGCCACCGCTCCAGCCCCATGGTGTCAGCTTTAAACAAATCACTAGATCTTTGAATTGTCTATGAGCCCATAAACCAGGAAAAGCACACAACACGCAGACTTTGCTTCCTGTGTGACTACCACCTTGCTGCACTTCTCCCCTGAGGACTCCTATTCTTCAGTTGGACACTTGTGGCCATCCTGAGGGGCTCCCCTGAACGGACACCACTGACCTGGCCCCATTCTGCTGACCTTCAACGGTGCCTGGATATTCTCCTTTATCAATGGCTGGAAAAATCCCTCTCTTCCTCTCCCAACCACAAGTCTTGCTCCAAAGCAGCCTCCCTCTTAAACCTTCCACTAGCAGAGCTGGTCTCTCTCTTGAACCACTGGGTTTAACCTCTCTCACTGTACACTTGCCATTCTCCCTTGCTCACCATTATTTCAATTCTTCTAACCACCTGCACAGATCATCAAGTACAAGTGAGGATATATATTATATGACCTGTGGCATGAGGAAAGAGGGGGGCAGATACACCTTCAAGGCACACAGAGAGTGTAAGCAAGGAATGAATGAGATTGCGTACCGGGCAGGGTTGAATAGGAATGAGGTGCAGAAGATAGGAGGGTGGGAATGAGGTAAAAAGGCAGAAGGCATGTCTGAGCATTTCTTTTGCATGTAGTTCTGACTTTGAAACCATATTAATGTTTCACACCTCAACAGATCAAAATACAAATAAATAATAAAATAAATAAGAACAGGGTAGAATAAAGGTAAAGTACAGTACAAACTAACGAATGAACCCGATCATATTTCAAATGAATGCATCAGAGATGGGCTGAAATGAAGAAATAACCCTGACACCCCAACTCAGCTTAAATGAAAGAAAATACCTGGATCTGGTTCTATGAAGATTAATGAAGAAAACTAACCACCAACTTAGTTCCTTTATTTCATACCTGTTACGGCAGAAATTGTCAGAGTCATACCCAGTATCTCATCTTCCTTTTTTTCTTGCTTAATCAAACCCTGACTTTACTGGAAGACACAGTATATTCACCTGAAAATCTTTTCCCAGCCTCCCTTGAAGCTGATGATGGTCATGTGATATGGTTTGGCCAACGAGAAAAACTTGGAAAGAACCAGATGAGATGTGTGAGCAAGCTTCTTTAAAGGGGGTTCATTCAAAGGATGCCTACACTTGTATTATTCCCTTTTTCTTGTTCAGAACGTGGATCAGTCCAGCCCTGTGGTACACACCCATAATTCCAGTTACTTGGGTGGTTGAGGCAGGAGAATCTCAAGTTCAAGGCCAACCCTGACAACTTAGTGAGATCCTGTCTCAAAGTAAAAAATAAAAGGGCTGGGGAGGTAGCTCAGCGGTAGAGCACTCCTGGATATAGTCTCTAGTAACACAAAAAATGAGGGAAAAGAGGAGGATCCATCACTAAAAATGAATGGGGTGAGGAGGGGTTATGGGGAAAGCAAAGATATTTGGGCCCCAGCAGACATTAGTTCTCTCTACTGCCTAACCCATCTTCTCCTTACATGAGAAAATTTAAAAATTAAATAATGTGTCTTCATCCATGCTTTTTTTTTGTTTTTTGTTTGTTTTATTTTTTGGTACCAGGGATTGAACCCAGAGGTGCTTAACCACTGTGCCACAGTGCCACAGCCCCAGCCTTTTTTATTTTGAGACCGGGTATCCAGCTTCCTCATAACTTTTTTTTTAAGAGAGAGAGAGAGAGAGAGGGATAGCAAGAGAGGGAGAGAAAGAATTAGTTTTATTTAGTTTTTCGCGTGGCTTTCGTTGCTCCAACACTTTGCTGTGTACATGGATGCTGGGGCCGGAACCCGTGTCCTCCCACATGCCAGGCAAGCACAATAATTGCCGAGCCACTGCTCTAGACCCTCTTCATAAGTTGTTGTTGTTTTTTTTTTTTTTAATTTTTTAAGAGAGGGAGAGAGAAAGAATCAATTCTATTCAATTTTTCATGTGGCTTTCGTTGCTCAGACACTTCATTGTGTACTTGGTGCTGGAGTTCAAACCCGCGTCCTTGTGCTTGCTAGGCAAGCCCCAAAACCACTGAGCCAATGCTCCAGCCCCCTTCATAACTTTATAAGCCAATATTTTATGGGTCTCTATAACTCAGGACTGAAAGCACATTGCAATACAGCTAGATTAAATAACAGCTAGATTAAAATCCACACCTCTTAACTCCCAGTTCCCGGGACTTTGAACCACACTTTCCCATTACCAGACCCTAGCCATCCCTCAGCTCCTGTTACACACCCAGCCCCACACAGATACAGCCCTTCTGTCATCCACAGGGGACAAGAGTCTATTATTGCATCCTCAGGACTGACTAAACGGGAAGCTTCACCGATGATGATTAATTGCATGAATTCATGTGAAACTCTCTGCATTCATTAGCCTCACACTGCAGGATGGTCTTTTCCCATCCCCACCTCCATGTTCAACCTTCCTCCACCATATGCTGTACTGAGCTTCTGCTCTTGTTTGTGCCCCCGTCTAGACTGCTAGCATCTTGAGTCAAGGCTGTTTAGTAAGCACACTACCAGCACAAGCCCCATATCGAGAGAGTTATAGTTATTCATAACTGATGGAAAGCAGTGGGAATAGCCCTCACAGAATGGACTGTGCTGGACCCCACAGGATCAAAATATATTTAAAAGGTTGTGCCCATCAGAACAACAACAACAACAACAACAAAAAAGTAATAAAAAGAGAATTTTTAAACTGGAAAGTATATATTTGGGGGCATTTACTGAAATTAGAAAATTCAATTAGAACGGCACACTGTTTATTGATTTAAGACAAAATCTTCTTATGGAAATATTTGAAAACATTACTGGACTCTGAAAAGTGGAGTTAATGTTTACTGAATCCATTTGACTAGAAATCCCAAAACATATCAAGGAGCCATCTGGGCCCTTAAGCACCCTGGTCTTACCTCCACTATTCAGCTACCCACACTGAGCACTGACTTAGCAAAGGAGTGTATGTTGGTGGGCAGAGGGAAGCCAGCCAGCAATGCCCAAGGCCGAATGCAGGTATGTTCAGAATGTCTGCCAACCTGGAGGCCACCAGGTGCTGGTTCAGAACTCTAGAGGGCACAGAGCTCTGCAGCCAGAAAACCTCAGGAGAACAATTCACAAGCCGCCTATAGATCACCACATTCCCCACACCAGGAGGACCCTATTTTCACTCAAGGTCATCTTCTAAACACCACTCAACACACACAGGGTTGCTGGCTGACTGCAGGCCAGGTTGGTAAGTCATATAGAACCAGTGACCAGTCTGGCTCTGCTACTTTTGAATTGTGTGACCCTACAGGTTATATAACAAGCCTCTGGGTCTCAGAGTCCTCATCTGTAAAACTGGGGTAGAGATAGTAATATTAGTACCTCAATGGGTCAGTTTGAGGATCGACGAATCACTGCACGTAATGTGCTTGGAAGGGTAGCTGGCACATAAAAAAGCCACATGAAAGGTTGGCTGTTATCATTATCTATTGAATAAATGATCATTATGTGTTGAAAGAACATGTCTTCATTCATGAACATGAGGAAACATTCATGATACATTTAAATTTTCTAAATACATACTTCAAAACAGCTATATATACATATATATATAGAGAGAGAGAGAGAAAGATGTCAAATAAATATATAATGTACATGAATAGAAAACAGGTGGAAACGAAAAATGTTAATGATTTCCTCTTAGATGTGGAACAAGATATCATTTAAATCTTTTTCATAGTTCTCTATTAAGTTTTATTACAAGAAAAACAATTCCTACTAGCATTCATAACACCAGCCTCGGTTTCTTCATCTGTGGAATGGAAGCAGCACTGCCTGATCTTCAAGCTTTTCTAGCACTTCATTCTCAAACATGGTTACCAGGCGTCCGATCAAAGAAAATGAAGTCACACACTGAAGGGAACGTTTTCTTTCTATAGTGGTAAGAATGGCCTCTTAGAAATATCTTTCTTCAAACCAAATCAGACTCCATGATAAGCATGGAAATTAGTATAAAGAGTGAACAGTCTTGCCTTAAAAAGGTAATTTCAGCAAGCCCAGTCTCACTAAATCCTAAACCCCTCGATACTTTTCCAAGACCTGGATTATGTGGTGACAGACGGTAACTGGTCTCTGTCTCTAAAGGGAAGAAATAACACACTGTTTTAAAGAAAAACAAAAAAAAGGCCTGCCATATGTTGTCTGTTCTGATTTTTAAGTGTTTCCCACCCCCTGCTCTAACATTAGGGACTTCCTCCCACCCCCTCCCTTCACCTGGTTTGATATTTAATACCAAGAGCAAGAGTTTATGATATTAGTAATTTTACAACAGTACTCAAACCACTCACTTTGTGCGGTCCCATATGCAAATGAGAACTTCACACAGCCCAGCAAGCAGAAGGAGGTATCTGTGCAGACAGCAAAGGACGTTTCCTTTACCCCTACTATATTAAATTCACTGTATGGAACGAGGCTTCCTGACGCCAACATAACCCATATCCACAAGTACTATCTTGTTTTATTTTTTAAAATAAGAGGGAGGGACAATGAGAGAGAGAAAGAGAGAGAGAATTAACTTTATTTTTTCATGTGGCTTGGTTGCTCCGACACTCTGTTGTGTTCGTGGTGCTGGGGTTCAAACCCTCCTCCTCTCACGTGCCAGGCAAGTGCGGTGACCGCAGAGCCACCGCTCCAGCCCCACGAGTACTATTTTGAATTCATGACTACATATTGTCACAACAGCCACAGCACATGTATAAAGAAACTTTGTTTTAAGGCTTCAAACAATTCAGACTAATGCCTGGCACTGTGAACAAAACGCAGACCCTCAGCCACCTCGTCTATAGAATGGATACATATTAATGTTAACGCTGCCTTCAAAAAAACTGCTTAAAAATCCAGGTTAAAAGCACGTGGAGAAGTGTACTGCACTTGATAAATGTGAAAATTTAGGGGACATAAAGTGGGGAAAAAGTTAAAGTCACAAAGGGAACAAAAGGCGAGGCTTGTTGTTTTGCATTGTATTGGGTTTTTTGTTTTGTTCATATGTGGCAAGGCCTGGTCTGTGGTCGGGGGCAGCTGGCAGGCATCTGAGCAGCCTACACGGGCAGCTACAGTCCGCTGAATCACCCAAACACTTCTGAATGCGGATCTTGTGGAGAAACTCTGAGTCCGGAGCTAAAGAGACCGATTAGGGAGGCAAAATAAACACGTGGTCTGGGGCCCCCTGAGAACCCCTGACCCACCCTCTAGATCTGAAGGGCTGTGTGAGGTTGCATGAAACAAGCTGACCTTAGAACACATGTGCTTGAAGCGCAAGTCGTGTGTGACTGAGTGCTCTGCCCCTGCTGGTGCTTCTTGGTGGGTGGCAGGTACTTTATACACCGTTTCCTTAGAGAAGCACACACTTTCCTGGAGATTTATTAACTTCATTTCCCCATCAGACGACTGGGAGATATTTGTGTCCTCCTTGAGGGTTGGGCAGATCATAAAGTTCCACAAGTAAGGCAGAGGGAGAAGGCAGAAGGATGAAGCCCAGGAGCAAGAACCCTCTGGGACACCCTGGGCAGGGGAAACAGCTCCTCCTTGGTGAATACGAGGGTGCAAAACTCACCTCCCAGCCACCTCCTGCCTTCTCTCCTTCCTTCTCCCTTCCCTTCTCTCCTCTGGCCTTTTCTGTCCCCTACCACTCTCACTCCATCCCAGTTTTCCCTCCTTTCCACCCCATCTTTCCCATTTTCCTCTCTTCTTTCCTTTCTTCCTTCCTTCTTCCTTTTTTTGTCTTCTCTTCCTTTCTTTTTTTCTTTCACTTTGTGCAGTACTGGGGATTGAACCCAGGGCACTCTACCATTGAGCTAATATCTCCAACCCTTTTTTATTTTTTTATTTTGAGACAGGGTCTCACTAAGTTGCTGAGGCTGACCTTGGCCTTGAGATCCTCCTGCCTCAGCCTCTCAAATCATCGGGATTACAGGTGTGCACATTGTACCAACTAGTTTCTTTTTCTTCCTTTATTCTTTCCTTCTTCTTTTTTTTTTTTATTTGTCTGTTTCTTCAACAAAAATTTCAAGTGTCTCTTATGGTGCCAGATACTTCATTTAAAAAAAAAAAAAGTTTCTTCACTTCAATTCAGAAAACATTCATTGAACTATTGTTCTATGCTGCTGGGAACAAAGGATACAGATTTGAATAAAATACAGCTTTTGCCCCCCAATGGAGCTCACAGGCTAGGGGAGACCCATTTGTGGACAGCACACAAATGGCTGCTTTGTGGAGGGGGCAGAGATGGCTGCTGTCCAGGGTTAGGGCACCCCTTCCTTTAAGGTGCAAAATTACATGGGGAAGTGGCCAGCAAGGATCAACATTTCTTGCCCCAACTGCACCCAGTCTAGAGGTAACAGGGTAACCAAGTGAGTGTTGGCCAAAAATACTCCCCACATAACCCTCCACATTCTCCCTCCCTGTCTTCTGGCTAGAGATTGACAGCAAGCTCAGACGACCCTAGAAGTCACAAGTTGAGGATGGCAAGACTTCTGCTAACTAGACTGGGTACCTGCATACCAATAGTCTCCCAACCCACTGATAACTGAGCTTCACATGAGCAAGAAATGCACTTTAATTGAATTCAGGCACTGAATTACTGAGAATTTTCAGTTATGACAGCTAGTTTTACTTAACTAATCCAATGTGACAGTTCATTTGACAAATATTAAGGGCATCTATATGCCAGAAGCTGTTCTGAGGACATATAGGGGAACTAAAGAGATGAAGATCTCTGACCTCCTGGAGCCAATACTCTCCCATGGGTACCTAGTACCATAGGTGCTCAGACAAACATTGAGGATAGAGCCTCAAGATTCAGTGAGCTCGCATTATGAAGTAAAAAGAGTAAAAGAACTGAGCAAAAAGGAGACCAGAGTAAATTAAATAAGCAAAGCACAAACAATGAATGTTTGTGCATTAGTCTAGAATCAGGACCCTTTTAGAACATTGCCTCGATGAATGGAAAAGCCCACCCCTTACCAATGCATTCGATATAAACTGCCAAACACCCTCAAACCCAGATGAGGAGTTGTGTCATGGCAGGGGCTGTCCTTTGTCTTGGTATCCCCAGGGCCTGCACAGTGTCAAGCACTTCAGAGATGTTCAATAACACATAGATTTATGCTTTAAAATGTAGATGTGTTATGCACATCCTTTTATCAAAGGTGACATTTTTAAAAATGGTTCAAAATTAATTAAATATCTTGGAACTATAAACTTACCCAGGTCTACCCAGGGGAAGGGCTGACCACATCACAGAAGAGAATGTGAAAGGGCCAAAGGACAGTACCAACAGAGAGTATAAGAAAGGAAAAATTCTAAGAGCTGAAGTAGCTGTAGGAAATTTTTACAGAAAATACTGTTAATAACAACTCAACTCTTTATGACCTTGTAGCATTTACAAAGCATTCCCACACCTATTACTTCAATTGACACATTTAATAGCTCTCTGGGGTAGTTATTATTAACCTCGAAAAGATTAAGGGATTTACCCAAGCTCAACAGTTAATATTTAATAGAGTCAGAACTCGAACTCTGGTCCTTTTCTCTGCATCTGGAATAAGTTGAGACATAAGGCAGACCTAAGAGACTTTGCCAGGAGCAGCCATGCTAGGGCAGAGGGTGAGATGTGTTCACAGGCCTCTCAGCATTTTCGGGAACTAGCTCCCCTCTTTTTGCAAATAACTTCAGGCTGTCTCGTAAAGGAACTGTGGCCTGGTCAATGTTTTCTTGACATCCTGTTCTGGGGCTACCTTGGCATCCCCATCCTATTCTGATCACATGAATAGGAAACAGAACCCAGCTCCTTATGAGAAGAGGAAAGAACACCTAAGTCCAGCCAGTCAACCTAAAGTGCTGGGGAACGAGGCAGAAGCCTTCCTTGGTGCCTACCAAGAGTGAAGGAAATCTTTCAGAGGAAAGGAGGGACCCAGCACATACTCTGGAAGAAGCTCCAACGCTGCAGAGTTCAAGTTATAGAACTAAAATTAAGGTGCCAGAAATGGCACCACGATATTAGCGAAGCCCTGGTGATCTAGGCATTTTGGTATCATTTTAATATCCTACCTGCTATCAAAAGAGCTATCAAACCATTTCAGAAATCATGCATCTGTTATTATTTGCATGTTTCTTCTAACAATATGGTAGATATCACTAAGTGAACAAAAAGCATTATGATGATGACTGTTATGTAATACGGGATTGTTTGGGAATGGAAGAATCAGGGGGAGTGGCCACCCATGGAAGACGCTGTGGATTCATCATGGAGGAGGTTAAATGTCATAACCTCTAAGTCCATCTAGTGACCCAAGAGCGGTCTGAACAGGGAGCATCCAGAACTGGGAGGAGTCACAGTTCAAACCTCACGTATGCCAGGACAGCTCTAGGTGTTACTTCCTGAGCAGAAACCACATCTAGTACCAAATAAAATCAAAACAATACACAAGAGTGAAAAAAAAAATCATAGCGTGGGGCTGGAGTGGTGTGGCTCAGTGGTAGAGCGCTTGCCTGGTTTGCACAAGGACCCAGGTTCAAATCCCAGCACCATATACACAACTATGTATCAGAGAAACAAAGGCCAGATGAAAAAATAAATAAAATTGATTCTCTCTTTTTAAAAATCATAGTGTGTGGAGAAACCAGGTGAGGAGAAAAATTCTTAAAATTTCCAATAATTTTCAAAAAAGGAACAAGTCTATTTAATAACTCCTAAAGGTTTGAGGCCAGTGATTTCAACTCTCTGAACCTGGGTTCCTTGATAGTAAAACAAGAGGGAGAAGAGACTGATAAGCACCTCAAAATTCACTATCAGTTCCAACACTCCCTGGTTCAGCAGCTTTAAGAAAGCCTGATAATTCCGGGTATCTACTCAAGATTTTTCTAAGGGAAAATTAACATGTTAAAACCTCACTCCGACTCCATCCTTCCTCAACTTTGAACTCCAACTTGGTTGTCCTCTAAGGTCTAACTACCTTCTTAATGAAACCAATATTCATGTTCATTCTCTTAAGATTGTGAGTCTAGACCCAAAGTCTAGCCAACCAAAAGACAAAATCCTGCCAAACAGAGATAATAGAGAAAAAGTGTACATAATTTATTTATATGTCTGAATATGAGTAATAGTTCTGTGTTCAAAGAAGAACATGAACAGACTGAGGGAACTCGGCACTCATACATTCTGGCCAAGCATCTTCATTGGCCAACTCCCATGCAGCTGGATGCCAGCTCTTTCTTGAGAGATTATGAGATCTTATCTAAATGGCCTGATAATGCTTCCCAAGCGCTGGCCAAATCACACGCAATCATGCCATAAGACTGTCAGTGTTATGTGACCTTCAAATACGTTTTACAAGGGCATTCTAATTTGCATACATAATGTGACCCAAAAGCTCCCGCCATTTACATCTAAGAATTTTTTTGACTGAAGGAAAACAAGTAGGATAGTACTTCCCACATTCCCATCATAGACTTGACATGTCTTGTCTGTTTGGCAAAATGAAGGAAGTGAATTGAAGATATATTATTCCTGACAGAGAAAAGGTTTTGGCCTTCTGGCCAAGGAGATTCCAACCTAATAGCCCAAATGAGCCACAATTTGTAGAGTATTTGTAACTACCATTTGCATTTTCCCCCTCTGCTAACTCATAATCCAGTGCCCTGAAGGAGGGATTATGCACATGGCAGTGGTTTCTGTGTATAAAAAAGAATCAGACCTTTCTTATATTTCTCTTACTCACCTAGTCCCAACATCTCCTCTTTGCTATAGGAGCCTGATCCCAGCCAGTGACTGAAACAAGCATCAGACTCACAAAAATCAATCACGCAGATTGTAAAGGTGTGTGTAGTACGAAGGGGATGGGAGGACAGATGTGAATGAATGAATGGGGCAGCAGAGAGCAGCACAATTACAAAAGCCATCAACAATTACAATGTTTTAACTTTTGATGTCACTGATTACAAGTACTTTTGATGTCACTGATTGATAGAAAGATTGCTACTTCATTTCCTAGAAACACTAACACTTGTAAATCTAGCAAAAGATGATCGACCCCTTCCCTCCAAAAAGAGTCTATATTCAGTCAGTAAAAATGAAAATGAACAAAAAAAAACCCTTTTTAATGTAGATATCATGAAAGTTATACTTGAAGTAAATTTAAAAATCAGCCCCCTTTCTATTCACCTTGCACAGAAGCAATCATAGACAAATCAGTGGTAACTGCCCCGCTCCTCCTTTCCCCTTTAGCTCAGTCTTCAGGAGTCAGGCTGTATCATGGTTTCTGCTCCTCTCCCATGTGGGAAACAGAGCTGGAGATGTGGGGACCAGAGCTGGGTGCTCTGAACAGCATGACTCTGACATCACTCTGGAAGCAGGAAGTACCGCACAAGCCTAAGGTTTCACGCCTCACTGCCCTCTCAATACAAAACCCTCACAGCAACACTGTGCCCAGAAGATGTTTACTGCCTAAAAGCACAGCCAACCGCCCCTCAAGGAACCATTCTTCTCTCTGTAGGCTGTGTCCACCACTGCAGAGGCAGGAAAATCACACCCAGCGTGGCCAATGCCTTAGAAACGAGTCCAGCTTTAAATATGCTATGGTGCTTTCTGCGTTCTTCGGCCAGTTGGTCCTTGGCAAAGGTACCTGGTGAGCCCAAACACATCCAGCTTCATTGGGCCTTCGGAAGGGCCAGGAGAGGGGATGGGGCTTTGTCCTGGGAAATCAAGCTAGCCAAAAAGGTAGTCTTTTCAACTGCAGCCCTGGTCTCCCTGCCATCCCCATTACCCTTCCCTGTACTGTTTCTAGAAATCAGAGGCTGATAGATAGAAGGGACTTGAGCCCTGCCCTCTCATGCTGCAGATGAGAAAACAGAAGGTTGGAGAAGTTCGGCAACTTGGTCAAAGTCATGGGATTCAATGGTAGTGGCAAGGCTGACTTGCACAATCACAGGGTTTATGGTAAGAAAAAATTTTAAAAATACAATTTCAGACCCAGAGTTACTACTACTCTACTTATTGCTTGATTATCCTCAAGAAATAGCATTAACTACCTATACCTCCCCAGGCATTCTCATCTGTAAAATAGTCAATCAATGTATCTGTATAATAATGGTGTCATGGGAATGTCACCACTATTATGTGCTTTACAGTAATTATAGGAATAAATAATAGTACTGCTTTTTGTTCAAATCATACTTCAAAAACCACACTCAATTTCTTTCTCTTGTTTAAAGACCCATTTGACCCTGGGTCATATGGAAACCACAATGCAATCAATGGATCACAGAGCATTTCTTGCCCAAATGGAATTGTGACTGCTGCAAATCTTAGGAATCCTCAAGGACTTAGCATGTGGTAGGTTTGCCTTAAAAAAGTAGTTTGCTAGGAGATGCCTGACTCATGGTGAATCCATGTGACATGTCACTTATATGTTCCCAAGGGTCGTGATGAACACCAAGCAGAAAATGTGGTTTTAAAATACTAGTGGTCATGACAATGGGAATAATAATAAAAGCTGCCTTTTTCCCCACTCTCTGCCCTGTACTGTATCTTTTCAGATAAACAACACAGCATTTGTAACTGCAAAAGTCCATAAAGTATTCTGCTTGCTGAGACTGAAAGGTAGAGACAGGCATCAGCTAGAGCCCTAGCAATCTGTTGCTCCTGTCTTTGCAAATGCTTCCTCCACTACCATCCCAATCTTCCATTTTCCCTTCCTTCCTTGCTTCTTCTTTTGTTTAGCAAACTCCCCCTCTTCTTTCCAGAGTCAGTTCTGGCACTATCAGCTCTGGGACATTTTCCCCCACACCCTATCCAAAGTGAAGCCCTTCCTCGATGACTTGTTTTTTTGTTTGTTTTGGGGTTATTTTATTTTATTTTTTTGTACCAGGGATTGTACCCAAGGGTACTTAACCTCTGAGCCACATTCCGGCCCTTTTAATTTGTTATTTTGAGACAGTGTCTCACTAAGTTGCAGATGCTGGTCTCAAACTTGTGATCCTCTTGCCTAAGCCTCCTGATCCCCTGGGATTACAGGTGTGAGCCACAGTGGCCAGTCCTCTATAACGTCTAATAGATCAGCAGCCATTTTGGTCTGTAGCCTTCTTGCTCTTTGATGCATCTACCATGGTCTGTGAGCTCCTTAAAGGCAGGAAGTCTGTCTTTTTATCCCCAGTGTCAATCGTGAAATTTTAAACCTATTACTTCTATCATAGCACAGGTATAAAATAAATGCTAAATAAATGAATGAGTGGAATGAATTATGAATTCCCTTAATCCAGGTAGGACCAATTTGCCAATTAATAATAAAAAGCAGGAATTAGTGACAAGAACAAAGATCTTTTCTTGTCTCTGTAAAATAGTCCAAGATCTCCAAAGAAAAGCAGCTCTAGACGTATGTGCAAATTTTATTATTTGTTTGGTATGTACATTAAAAGGTAGATAAATGTTTACATTTTTAATGGACCAGCTAAAGATCAAATAATCTCCCTGAATTCTTTCCCTAAAATGAAATTCCCTTAAGTAGGTCATGACAGGAAAATTTATCTCAGTGGTCAGGTCCTCGTGCAGTGGAGGCAACTATAAAAATGTCCTTTTCTGGATGTGGTAAGCCAGGGTGGCTTGGGATGGTCTGGGAAAACACCATCTACACACCAACCACCTTGAATCTTGAATGCAATCAGACTTTCACAGAGTTTTCTACTATTCTCCATGGATCTTAAAATATTTGTAAGTGGGGTTTAATTTCACATTTAACCTAGACGAGAAAAGCAAAGTCTTTCTTTCAGGGTAGCTTCATTCAAACACAATTGGAACACTACTGGTATACTCTAACATACAAACACTTATGTAAAGAACAATTATAAATTAAACTTAGTGATACTGAAAAAGGTAAGTAAAAGCCCTTTAAATATCAAACTCCCATAATACATCTTAAATAAACTAAGCTTCCAACTTGAAGGTATACGCCCCCCTCTTCAGGGACATGTTGACTACAGAAAGGTAGGTCTGAATAAGCAAGCAGTAATTTGGGGCATGTTCAGAACACATGAGGATTCCCCAACCAGGCCTCAGTGTGTATCTACACTGGGCATTCATTTCTAAAACACAGAGGAAGTGCAGTTCACCAGATCCATGTTCAAATCTCAGTCTGCTCATTTCCGAGATTTATGACTTTAGGAATTTTCTGAACCTAAGTAATCATCCGCCATATTTTTTCACTTACCAGGGCCAGCCCGTATGTATAATAGCTTATAGCGGAAGTGACAGCATGTCATTTCTTTTTTTTTTTTTCCCAGAGAGAGAGGAAGGAGAATCAACTTTATTATCTTTTCCTCTGGCCTTTGTTTCTCCAACACTTAGTTGTGTACTGGGGTTTGAACCTGGGTCCTCATACATGCCAGGCAAGCGATCCAATCTCTGAGACACTGCTCCAGCCCAACAGCGTGTCATTTCTGAAACTAGCTTAAAAAAGATTTCAGCTTCCATCTTGAGCTTGCTTTCTCTGGCTCTCCGCTGATCACTCCCTGGGGAAGCCACGATGTGAACAGCCCTGTGGAATGCTCATGTGTCAAGGAACTGAAGCCTCCTGCCAATAGTCACTGAGCGAGCCTGAGGCAGAACTCCTGGCCCCAGGTCTGCCTTCAGAAACAGCAGAAACAGACAACAGCTGGACTGCAGTCTCGTGGGCCACCTGCCTCAACTGCTCGCAGATTCCTGATCTGAAGAAACTGCAAGATACTGAACGTCTATGATTTCAACCTGATAAATTTGGGGTTGATTTGTTACAAAGCAACAAATAACTAGTATTATGCCTATTAGACAGAATTATATGAAGGATGAGAAATACAGTAGTACATGCCAAATGCTGAGCATATGTCTGGCTTGTATTAGGCACTCACGTGACAGCTATGAAAATTAAAATTAGCCATGTGTGGTGGTGCATGCCTATAATCCCAGCAGCTCAGGAGGCTGAGGCAGGAGGATGATGAGTTCAAAATCAGCCTCAGTAACTTACCAAGGCCCTGAGCAACTTGTGAGACTCTGTCTCAAAATAAAAAATAAGACAGACGGTGGATGTGAATCAGTGGTTAAATGCACCTGGGTTCAAACCCTGTTACCAAAAAATACATATATGTACACATATTAAAAATTAAAATTAGGTTATTAATAATCACTGCTCACAATATTTTGTTAATTGTACATTATAAGTGATAGTAAATATTATTAATCTAAATGATTAATCATGTTTTTCTGTGAGAGAGAAAGTAATAGAGGGTTCATCAGTATTAATGTCAGATTTTTTTTCATGCTTCCTGTTGTTAGACTTAATTGTCTTGGCACTTATAATTCTAATTTGCATATGCCCACTGATGTCAAGCATTCAGAGGAACTCTACATTTTTAATGTAAATATTTAAAAGCAGGGGATGAAGAGTGTATTCTCCACGAGACAATGCCTTTCAAAAATACAAATAAAATTTCTGCTTAGCTGTTAACAGGAGCCCATCACACATACGCTTGCTCCGGGTTAAAGCTCTGGGCACAGAAGTTCCCCAATTTAAGTCAGGACTGATGGCTGGGTCCCTAAGCAAGTCATCTCTTGGAACTTCAGTTTCACTCCATGTAAAACAGAAAAAAATAAAAATAAAAATGGTGCCTATCTCATGGTGTTGTAAGATAACGAAGTATTTACAAGAGTGAAATAAAGTGGCCAATAAATATGGTTAGCATTTCCTGCTATGTGCCACAAAATATTTACACTCATTTCAGAGATGTGGTCATTGAGGACCATCATGTCAAAGATTTGCTCAGGATAAGGCAAAAAGCTGCTCCCAGCTCCAACCTTCTGATTTTTTAAAGCAGTCCTGAAAGAAATGTAACCCTTCTTGGATGTACGTAGATTGCAGTGAATATATAATTTTTTAAATTGCCCTCTGTATAATCTATGGAGACAGAAATCAGGAAGTGATTACCTCTGGGGTGGAGATATGTGGTACAACTGATTGGATGGGGGCATGAGGGAACTTTCTAGAATGATGGAAATGTTCTTAACTTGCTTTTAGGTAGTAATTCCATGAGTGGACACGTGGTCAAAACTTACGTAATTTAACATTTATAATTCATCTATGACAATTAAAAAGAATAAAAAGAAAATAGAAACAAAAAACAATTACCTATATGGTCACAAAAAGCTTTGGCCCCATATCAGGACTTTGAGCCCACCCTCTGCTCCCTCTGTACGTGTACATGTGTCCTTCTGGAGAGAAAGGATAGCAACTCAGGGTAAACAGATAAGGTCTGCTGTATACCTGAATCACCTCCAAATCCAAAACAAAACAGGAAACGACAGGGCAAAGGAAGGTGAGCGCCTTTATGGGCCCAGACAACCTTCTCTCTCTCTCTCAGAGGTGGTCCATCTCCACCTGGGCAGTTGCTGCCCAGGTGGGGACAGAAGGCCTCAGTCTCCTGGCACATTCATCTAGCACCTGGAACAAACAGGAAATTCATTTGGGAGGAGGAGGGAGTATGGAAGGGTCAGCATCCTTCCAACCTTCTTTATATGGAGCAGAAAAACATCTTATCTCCAGATTAACTGCAGTGATTTGAAGTTGCTCCTCTTCAACTCCCATTCCCATCCACTTTCCTGGAGAGGAAATGTGCAGCAGGCTCAGGGCAAGCCGCGGGCTCTGAGTTTGGGGTGGGGTGGGCTCTGAGTGTGAGTGCGGAGGTGCATGGTGGAGTAAGGAGGTTTTCCCTAACTTTTAAAATAAAACTCTCTTTTGAGGAAAAGAGAAATATGAGCCCTAGCAGGAAATCATCCTTCTTTTAAATCTACAGGAAAATGCAAGAGCAGCTGGTCCCCCACATTCTGCAGGAGGCAGCCCAGGGACCTTGGCAGAGCTGGCTGGTGAGTGGTCTGATGGAGGGTGAGGCTGGGCGGCCAGCTAGGTTTGCTTACCAGCCGCATGACTCACTCTTGTCAAATCCTTGCCTCAGCAGAATTATAAACGACTATGTGCCACAGCCCTTCTCAGATCCCTGGCAAGTAGTGAAAGCAATGTGTGTACAATCCATAATGCCAAGAGCAAGAGCAAGAATGTTCAAGCTACAAGGGACCTATGGAATTATCCACTGGAATTGCCATTTTCCCAAAAGAGAACGCAGCCCTTGAGGAAATATTCTTTCTGACACACCCGGGAGTTCACACCTAGAGCAATCAAATCCTCTGGGTTGCAGTAACTCTATATCCAAGGGCCTCTCTGGGCATCGATTCCTGGGCAGCATACAAATAGATCAGAGGTGCTAAAGAGACCAGGAGAGAAAACTGGAACCAGATGACAACACCCCAATAAGCTCCTCTTCCTCTTTGTTCCCTAACACCCAGACAGCACCTCTCCAGGGAATAGGCATTATAGGTACACCTGTCCCTAATTTTTCCCACCTTCCAAAGTGGAAAATGGGGCACAAACAGATGAGCAGCTTGTCCAAGATGACTCAGAAGGTAAGTAGAAGAGCTTGGGTTCCAATGAGGCAGCCTGGTCCAGATCGCCTCCGTACTCTCAAAACATCCCATGCTTACCTCTACTTACTCGCACTTTCTATACTGAGTCAAAATTGTCTGTATAAATGCTTTTCTCCTCCCCTGTACTGAGAACTGCTTGCAAAGACACTTAATTCATCTCTGTCTCATTTGAATTAACAAATGAATTAATATGTCCATTACAAAAGGGGCAATGTTTAACCTGAGAGAGAATAAAAATCCCTGGATGGAGAATTAAGAGGCTGAGGTCTCAGTTCTGTCACCAACTAAATGTGTGATCTTGAATATGCCATTTCACCTCTCTGGTCCTCAGTTTCCTCATTGCCAAAATCATGGGCAGGGCTTGATGATCTCTGGGTTCACCTTCAGCTGGGGTATCTTACTTAGGCCTATAGACACTGGAGGAAACTTGTCTTTGTATGTCCCTCACGTGACACCCAGTGTGACCTTACAGAGTCTTCAGGGACAGCAGGTGAAATGCTAACTGGGAAGGGGTGAGGGGGAAGAGTGCAAGCAAGCCTGCACCCTCACTTGCGAAGTGCCAGAGAGGGGCCATCTAAGCAGCACAAAGAGTCCAGCTGTCTTCTGGGGGTGGCTGGCCATCAGTGCGAAAGGAATGAGACCAGTCACTCTGTCTGCAGCAGAGCCACGGAAACGCCAGTGAATCAGGAAGGGATTATGCACTTGAGCAGAAGCTCTGATGTTGCTTTCTCTGAAGCTTTTGCTCTGCTATCATTACCCAGTGAAGCGTTCTTGGCAATGGAAACAGGTGATTAACAGGCAGGTTTGGGAAGAAACCCGGAGCAGGAGCAAGACCAGGGCTCAGCGTGTGCATTTTCTTCTCTCTCCCCTCCCCTCCCCTGAGAGCTGTCACAGGAACAGTGCATCTGCAAGAAGCAACTCAGCCAGGATGGCTGCTCAGCCCTCTGGAGGAAGATTCCTCCTAGGGGTGGGGAAGGAGTCTCATGCCGGTGGGAACCTGGTTCATTCAGCAACAACAAGACAAACCTGGCATAAGAGATCAGACTCAGATCTGAAGCTGGCAGAACATCTGACAGGGTGCTGGCGGCCAGAGACAACACCACGGGCTGCATCGAGTCACAAATGGCAGAGGATGCCAATCAGCAAAAGGATTGCTTGTGTTTTCTGGCCTTTTCTCTGAGGCCAGCTCATTTCACCCAGTCATAACACAGGTCCTAACAAAAGCTCGGAGCTGGGAAAGGAAGCTTTTGGGTCTTATCCCCAGGTTACAGGTATTTATGTTGGAAAGTGCCTTCCTTTCTGAGCAAATATTTTATGTGGTGTTTTTGAGTGAAGGGCCCAGAAAGCAGGAGAAGGAAGTTTGGTTTGGTTTTGCTTTGCTTTTTAAAGTTGGTAGGGACTCCAAGAATGGAAGAAAGAGGGTCCAGATGATAGACAGAAACGTTCCCTGTCCTCATAACAAAGAGACCTGGCCTAACAAGAAGTCAACTCAAGCAAGAGACTCAGCTTAAAGGCTCGGCTCAAACTGATGGACGTTCATTTCCAACTTCAGCAAAAGACACACAGTGTGGAAATATTTCCTTTTATAGAATAAAAAAGCTTGGAGTTGGAATGGCCTTTGGGCCCAAACCCCTATCTATCATTCCTTTCTGCAACATCTTCAACAATGTTAACCCATTCTCAGCCCTTCTGCCTCGAGGACAGAAAACATTGTGTGCCCTTTCCCCATGGCAGAAGCTCTTATCATTGGAGGTTTCACTCAGAAATTGAGCTGAAATTTGCTTTTCAGAAAGGTACTCCCATTTCTTTTCAAACAACATAACCTACTGTTTAGGCTATCTTCAAAATATTTGAGGACAGTATTTGTGTTTTCTCCTTCCAGGCTCAGCAACCCCCAAAATCATTAACCAAAACACCTTCACGCCCTAGTTGTTTTCCTATGGACACCTGCCAGCTAATGTTTACTGCCTCTTATCATCTGATCATGATAAAAGTGGAGAAGATTTTCTTGCCTCTTCTGGACTCTGCCTGTCACTACTATTTTCTCAGTATAGTCACGTCACCCTGTGGATTGGGAAGGTCTACAACTAAAATCTGACCCTTTTCACACATGTTATTGCCAAGTCAAGCATTCTTCTGTACCATTCTTGTGCAGTTGGTTGAGCACCAAGGTATAGAATTTCACAGCTTTCTCTAGTAAGTATCCTCCGTTGGAATCACTCAAGCTGTTTTGAGACATCTTGTTATGGAGGAAATCATCCTCAGTTTCACCAAACTCCCAGGCACTGTGTCTGCTACCAACGTGATCACCATGTATGTCATCTTGGTCTAATCAAGTTGCTGCCTAGAGTTCGGACATAATCAGTCAGAGGCCAGTGCTCCAAGGGTGCCCCTCGACTATATGAATACCTAACAAGTGTGTTTCTTCAGGAATCAGTATTGTTTGGTGCTGTGTCATAATCCTTCAGACTTGAACATCCAAATGCCTGTGTGCGGCCTGGGCTTTGCAAAGCTTCCCCTCCTTCCTGGTACATTGTTTACCATTCCTGCACACCCTCTCCTATCCCTGACCTCCAGGTTCGAACTTCACCTCCTTTACCTGCCCTTTTCCAGCTTCTCTGGTAAACTCCTGCGAATGTGCCAGGTCTCACCATTCTCTGCTCCACAGGCAGAATTAGGTGTTCCCTGAGCATCTTGTATGGCCCTCTGCCACATTCAACATCCTCAGCTGCAACTGCCTGCCTGTCTCCCTGAAGACTGGGCACAGACAACCACAGAGCTGCCATTATTCCTACCTTCCTACTTTTGTGGAAGATGGTGCTAATCACTCTCTGCATCCGGATGGAAGCCGCAGACTCCTTCCCAGCACAACCCTCCAGGCAGCCATTACTAATGAATTGATTGGTTCTGTCCTTCAAGTTGAAACCCTACACTGTTTTATATTTCCTTAAGGGCACTCACTGCATTCGCCTTTGTACTGCTAGGTCTACACAAGTGTTTCAGGTAAAATGAACTCAAGAAACATTTGTTGAATGAATGAAGAGCTGGTTTGTAGAAAATGCGATTTCCCCATGTGTATTTAAAATCCTTAAACAGAAAACAATTCTGGTAGGGACAAGAGGTGGCCATCTGAAATAGCTGTAATTAACATTTAAGAACAGAAATTGATCGCTCCTTGAAAATTGCCTCCTCCTGATTCTGAGCACAATGCCCTGAAAAGACGGGTTGGATTAGTCCTGGGATCCATAGCTTTCATTCAATACAATTACATTTAGGGCCTTAGGGACCTGGAACCAATTTGACTGCCTCCCCAGCTTTATGCATTCTAAATATTTATTAGCTAATAGTAATTGTAGGAAATTTGAATTCCAGGGTTGAAAATGGGTCGGCCAAAGTTTTGTCTATAAGAAATCTGCATTCTGAAGATTGTTTCCCCATGGGACACTCTTCATAGACAGCCACCTGAACCCAAAAGAAAAATGTTTAGAGACTCATTTATTATCACACTGCAGTATTGTTAGAGATTGCAGCTGTGCTGATGGAAAGGTGGAATAAGAGCCAGCAGCATCACTGGCTATCACTAATCACTTAATAATTAGCCCTTGTTTGTGCATCTCTACCTATGGAAAGGGCACCCTAATCCTTAAACATAATCAAATCTAATCAGTGTTACTTTTAATCTAATATTACTCTTGTAAAATCATAGTGTGCACAGAACTTGCCGGTGAAGAGGATAAGAAAGTCAAAATAGAAAAGCCTCCTTCATTTCCATATATAACTTTCAAAGACAAAGAATTCTTAGTACTCTATTCAAGCAACATTCTGGGGCTTTAAGGTGCCTTAAAAATTGGAAGTGGTTCGTAGTACTTGGCTAGCAGTAAGTGATCAATAAATGTTTATTGGATGGATGGATAGATGGATAGAGAGATGGATGGATATGCCCCTTTATCTATGGAATAAGTAGAATACCAAATGCCCTACCTTCTATTCCAGTTCCTCAAAATAAAAACCTGGCCTCATCAACAAGAGCCATTACTGCAAACAGGACTCATTTAGTAAACTTACCAGAATTAAGTTATTTGACAGGCAAAGTATCTTGTAAAGAAATAATTTTAAAGAATACAAAGAAAGATTCTGGGTTTAGGCATCAGGACACTTCTGTTACAGATGGGGTGCACCTGCCTACTATGACTTCCACAGCAGTGCCTTAGGAACACAGAGTGGTCCTTTCCACTCATGTGGAGCCTAAGGATTTCCCCAGCTAGGAACGTATCACTGCATCAGCTTGTAACCGTACCATCGCCATTCTCAGGCTGGAAAAGGCACTCTGAGCAGGATATTTTGGCAGTGAGACACTTCTAGATTTTGTTTTAAGGCTCTAATCCTGCCATCTTATTAATTCCTTGTGTTGTTTAATCAGCAATACTACTAATCATAGCCAACGTTTATTTAAGCTCTTCATTTGAAACAGGCACTGTTTTTCTCTCTGTGTTAAATAAGCCTCATCACCTTTAACTCTTGGAAGAGCACTTGAAGTCATTACTATTATCACCCACATTTTACAAATGAGAAAGAAGGCACAGAGACACTGGGTAATCTCTGTCACCCAGCTGAGATGTGGTAAACCCAGCAACCTGTCCCTCTAATGACCACAACCTTCCACCAAATGAGTGTGGTCCACACCATCTTCCTAAAAGGAAGTGCTTCATGCCCCCAGCTCTTACTTGATGGACACCACTACCCAATGCTAATAATGAAAAAGAAAAAAGAAAAACTGAGTTTCTCTTCCTTGATGTCTGCTGGTTCTTCTTCCTCTCCCCAACCTCTACATAAGAATTTCCCAGGTTTTTTAGTTTTCTGTGAACAAAAAAGCTTGAAAAATAGGGGATAAAGCAGCACCTCTGTGCTAGGAGACTCCTCATGGTCATTTGTTGTTGTGCATTCCCCTTCTTCAAGAGCAGGAGTGGCTAGAATATGCAATGCATTGTAAACTTGCCTGACAAGGGAACTCCTTCCTCACAGAGACCCTAAAGTCCCACAGAGTACACAAGAGGAACTCAGCCAGAAAGGGGAGCGGCCCCCATGGCTGTGCCTTCGCTCATGTCTTTCTTTCTGTCAACGTTAAAGAGTGTAATGCAGTATAGTCCACCTCCATTTTTAGACTTTCCCCCTTATGATGGAAACTCCCTCCCCTGTGTCCGCGGCCCTCTTTCCAGGGACCCCTTCTGATACCCACCCACCTCTTTCCTGTGACAGCCCCTCTCCCAGTTGCCATCTACTTCCTCTCTAACCTGCCTGTACCTTACCTTAGCCAACCGCTAGATTGTACCCCTTAGCTCCTCCAATCAGAGCGAAGGGCAGCATTGTGTCAAGCTGGGGATAAAACTCTTGATTTTCTTGTTTCTGCATGCATGTGTGCATTTTTCCTTTCACCCTTTGTCCAAAGTAAAATTTCTGCCTTGCTCACCCGCATCTGACCACATGTTTGTTTTATTTGTAACCTCTCAGACCACAGACTGACTCCTTAGTTGTCTGAAGTTCTCCGTAAATTATACAGAAGTTTACATTTCCATCTTATCTCAACTCTTTCCCTCTCACAAACCCTGTCTTTTCAGAACACAACAATAGAATACAAGGTCCAAACTGGGAAACAGAAGGGTTTTTCCTTTTTTTTTTTTTCTTCTTTATGGATTCATAAAAAAAGAAAGAAAGAAGAAAAAGACAAAGAAAGAGAGAGAGAGAATCAATTTTATTTATTTTTTCATCTGGTTTTAGTTTTCCCAACCCTTAGCTGTGTATGTGGTGCTGGGATTGGAATTCGGGTCCTTGTACTTGCCAAGCAAGGGTTCTATTGCTGAGCCACTGCTCCAGCCCCTGTGGATTCATTTTATAATTTTTGGGTCAACTTTCATGTCAGGAAATACTTATCACTCCAGACAAGCTTCCGTTCACTACATACTAAGAAGTAATCTGGGCTGGGAGTGCAGCTTGGTGGTAGGGTGCTTGCCTAGCACAAGAAAAGCTGTGGGTTCAATCTCCAGCACTACCAAAACTACCAAAAAAACAAAAGAGTAATCTGATTGGATTTGTTTGTTTGTTTGTTTTGCCTTTCTTATTATTTATTTATAATTCTTATTACCAAGAGATAATGTGTGTGTATAATATAATACATAGAATTTTTAAAGAAATGGAAAATAAATCACCCTTTACTCAAGGCTGTGTTCCTGCTCAACTGTTAACCTAACTCATTCCAAGGTCCTGTGGCTTCCATTTCTCCCTTCTCCTACAGCCTATTTGCTTTTAAATTAAACTGTGGCTGGGTATAGTATAGCTCAGTGATAGAGGGCTTACTTAGCATCTGCAAATCCCATCCCCAGCACCGCCAAAAAATTTTAAAAATGCCTTTTCGATAGGTTTTAATATATTGCTCACAAGACTATTAGAGAAGGAATTCATTAATTAAGTTATTCAAAAAAATGCATGAACGGATGTTTAGAATCAACAGGCATCACCTACCTGCCACGGTGTCTTAACCAACTGGGTCTTCACCCTCCTGGGTTGGGGCGGAGACTGACAAGAAATGAGCAAGTGCCACTACAAGAGTAGCAAACAGTGCTTCATAGTGCTTAAAGGGAGGATGAAGACCCGGAGACCCAGCAGAGCAGGGGTGCAGGTAGGGGAGGCTCCACCTTCAGGGGCTCTAAGAAGGTGGAAGGACTGAGAAGAAAAAACGCCAGGGCCAAGGAGCAAAGCACAGGCGAGACCCACGGAGCCCTGTCGGCCAAGCCACCTTGCGGAGCTCAGTCTTTTACCTATGAGCAAATGGCAGAATTTTAGACAAGGAAGGATCATGATCAGATTTCTGGTTTTGAAGGAGAAAAAATTATTTCAGTTATAATGTGAACAGATTAGAAGGAGATGAGAAAATGCAAAGAACCAGATCCTGAGGCTGTTAAGCAAGCAACACTTGGGTTCATTTCCAATCAAAAACTGGTAATGTGCTTTCAAAACAAAGGAGAAAGAAAGGAATATAAAAAGGTTGGGAAGCGCTGAGGTATGCTTGGAAACAAAGCATTCGCCCTGTGCAACCTCTGCATCCCTCTGCATCGCTCTGCTTCTCCCTTCGTGGATGCTGCTGTGCTCTTCCACTGGCAGGAAAGCGTAGCAGTGACATCCTGCAGCCCCTGAGGCCGTAAAATCTGTCCACAGATGGTGGCTTGACAGTTGTCAAAGCAGAGTAAGGAAGCAGATGTGAAGGAGGAAAAGATGGCATAAAATTGAGCAAGATGCGAGAGAGGTCCTTAGAAGAAAGTTCTGAAAGCACTGTTCACCTCGGGAGGTAAGAGCCCAGGATGGAAGTAAGGAAAGTTGCACACTCCTCCAAAAGCAGCCTGTGAACCCTCCTCATTACAACAAGGAGGTCTTTGTCATGTTAGACATGGTCTTACTGAAGTCGCCAGACCATTGAGGATAGCACACATCCATCAGCTCAGTGCCGTTCATGTACCATTTTCCCTGCAAAATGTCTTATCGTTTGTTTCTTCTGAATGTAGGAGCTCAATGATTTTCCTCTTTAAATTAGATGCCTAATCTTCCCTAAAAATTGATATCCCCTAGGTTTCCACTGTAAATAGTAAAGAAAAATATAGATGTCTCCTCTGGACTACAATAAGAAGCCAGGCAACTAACTCACTGGGCTTCAGCCTTAACATTTCTGTTTTTCTCCCTCTGCTCCATCTCACTTTTCCACAAACTGCTCCTCCTGCTGTCCTCTCCAGAGCCAATCCTTTCAGCATAACTTAACAAATGAAGGAAGAATAAAAATTACAGTTATGACGTATCTTACTCTTTCTTACCACATGCCAGATTCTACGTTAGTGCCCTGAACAGATTGTCACTAAATCACTGCAACATTAAGTGGTGTGCACCGTTGTTCCCATCATACAGAGGAGGAAACTGAGACTGAGATTAAGCAGTCTGCCCTAGTAACACCTTGAGAGGCAGGGCCACAATTTGTACCCCTGTCAATCATTTTTAACCACTGTGTCTTTCCATCCAGTGGCATCTCACTTTCCACTCAAGAGTAATTTTTCTCTTAACTTTGGGGAAAGCTATGAACTCTTTGGGTCTTGATGACTGAGTAAGAATAAAACTGGAGGCCACTGCTCTTTCCACTACACCAAGCATCCAGAGAGGAATGGCCCACTTGGAAAGCTGCATATCTGAAATAGGACAGTAAGCACTAATCTTTGCATGCTCTCATTTTCTAAGAAAATCTTTGCAGAAGTCAAAAATAAATACTATTTTCACTGCAGGAAAGAGTCACTGCTTTCTAAGCCAAAGCTAGCCATTTATTTTTTTTCCTGGCAACCTCAATGACAACGACATGCAAGACATGAGATTCTTACTGGATGAGCTTTTCAGTCTTCTACTTGGTATATTTTGGGTTTAGAGGGGTAAGGCTGCGCAGCATGACCTCATTTCTGTACAGCCAACCTAAAATACAGCCTTGAGACTACAAAAAATTTTTTAAAATGGAAGAAAAGAAAAAGCTGACATAAACATGCCTTTTTCTCTCCTCTATCCCTCCTCCCCCCTTTTAATGGAAATAGTTTCCAATTTGTTTCACAATTGCACTGAACCATCTGGGCTAATATTCAGACCATTTCTAAACTTCACTGTGCCCTTCGAATACAGGAAAAGCAAGCATTTAAGGAGGCTTCTCTTTTTCCCCACATAATCTCTTTCTCTTTAGGTGCTCAGAGGGAGATGGCGTGAGAGAGAAAGGGGAATAAAACTTGGGAATCACAGCTGATGAACTGCAAACGTGTGCAAGAGATGCACAGGGTGGGAGAGAGTGAAAAATGAAATTGTTCTGTGAAAATGATGCATATGTCCCAGGAAAACCACCCACACATTTTTTTTTTATGAACCAATAGTCCAGCGCTTTCTTTTATATGTGTGCCAAGCAGCATTCCTGGGTAACAGTTCCATGTCTCACGAGGTGTAAGCCACTTCACTCCATCTCGTCTTATTAGAAACATTCAAAACAAGGCAAGGATTTTGAAACCCATAAAATTTATGGAATTCTAAGCACAGCAAAGACAAAATGGACTAGGGACTCCTCCATTTAACTGGTTTTCATTTATATTCACTTAGCTGTTTAACCTGCCTTTAAAATCAAACCAAGATTTGAAAACATTAATAACAATAAACCATTTTTTAAAGTCTAAACTCACTTGTTTAAAGCTTTAAGGACACAAGAAAAGATGAATTTCACAGTCCCAGGAATATTGTCTGTGACCTTTGTCAGCCTGCCCAGTTACTTATTCACTTCACAGACCATTTGAAAGACTAGTGGTCAGTGCAGCTACCAGTCTTGACACTCCCTAGAAATTCTAGAAAGCAATTAATGAGGAAGGAAGTGATCAAACAAACCCATTTATCTGGAAGCTCAATAAAGCAGACAGTGCATAGAAACAAACAATATATTCTTCAGAATGAGGCAAAATACCCCCCAAAACGTGTGAGCAAACATTTTACCTAACATCGAAGAATTTTGTTTTCTATTATAAGCTGAGACCCAAAGGGAAAACTGAATTTAAACATTTACACTTCTAATGAAGTGGTGATTGTACACAGGGCACCAGATACAGTTACAAAAACAAAAACAAAAGCCAAGAATAAACCACGGCTACTGCCCTTGAGAATCTTAATGACGACTCAAAAATTCAAATGATGTTATTCTTTTATACAACTTTCTGCAGATGAGGAACAGATACTTTTGTAGGCAACGTAACTTGCCCAAGAACACCTAAGGGCAAAGATAGGATTCAAACATAGTTTTGTAAACCCTCAATAAAAAAAGGTAACTGTGCTTCAGATAGTAGGACACGGATGCTTTTAATTGCAAGTTTAATAAATGCCAACATAGAGTGCTTATTTCATTCCAGGCAATGTTGTAAACACTTGGCATAAACTAACTCACTCTTATAATAACCTTCTAACTCAGTTCTTATATTTTTTTAAGAGAAAGGGACAGTAAGACCGAGAGAGAGAATCAATTTTTATTTAGTTTTTTTATGTAGCTTTTGTTGCTCCAATACTTCATTGTGTACGTGGTCCTGGGGTTCAAACCACTGAATCCGCTGAGCCACTGCTCCAGCCCCTCTGACTTATTTCTTATAATAACCTGATCAGTATGTACTATCCCCAACTTACAGATGAGAATACTGAAGCACATAGAGGTTAAACAACTTGCCCAAGGTCTAACACTTCATGAGTGCTAAGTCTGAGTTCAAACAGGCAGCAGGCTTCAGGCTGTCCTAGCTGCCACCCCACAATCCACCCATCTAAGCATGGTGGCCCAAAGTCTAGGAAATGCCGTTCCATTAATAGGGTAACAATAGCCTCTAGACCATAAAAGAAATGCTCCAGCATCCTCTGTACTGTTCAAACAATATCAAACAATAAAAAACATTTTATTCAGGATTTTTACAGAGAAACCTTTGACAAACGGGAATTTGTCCAGCAAAGAGCAAGAAGTATGGCAGTGGGGTGGGGGGTATGGCAAAATTGGGGCTTGCAGAAGGAAGCTCCAAAGATACATGTTGATCATCTTCCAAAAGTGCCAAGAGGGCCTTAGCCACCCTAAAAGTCGGGAAAGAAGCCCTGGAACTTTCCTTGCATGATTCATCTCAACAATTTTTACTGAGGGGCCAAATGGAGGAAATGCTCCCTACCTTAAGAATGACTGCATATCAGAAGTGGAAATCCTGTCCACTCAACAGTGAGAGTCCTTTTATTCATCAGAAGTGAGAAAATCACATAACAGAGACCGTCTCTGCACTGGGTGGGAAAGTGACAGGTGACATGTGAGGCTCTGCTCAGGAGCAGATGTTGCCGCCCATCTATCCTGTCCTGCAGAGCACAGCCAAAAGACCTCGTAACATCCTCACAAATTACAGCTCTTCTTCATCTTTAGGAGCCCCAAAGAAGCAACCCCTCAAAAAAGAAGAAGGAAGATGAATGTTTTAAGTGGGTCTTATATGGAGAATTTGACAAGTTTGGACAACAGAGAAACATACTGCACTTGGAAAATAAGCCAACCCAAAATAGTTCTAAAACAAGAAAGAGGTAATCAGGCAGGGAAAACACAATTTCTCACCTCCTTTTCCTTTTCCTTGAGTCTCTCTTTTATTGATGAATTCATGAATAGATCTCAGCAATAATTACCTTGTTCTTAGAGAGTTGCTTGTCCATTTTTTATGTTTTGACATAAACCAGAAAATTGTGGCTTCACAATCATGGATCCCTCAAAGGACAGTGCGGGCTGGTCACACATTGGCCCAGGTCCCAATTCACAGCAGCCACTGGCACTCACCATTGGCTACTCTAGCAGAACATTTTTCAATTTCTGAGTCAAGAAAAGTACCTGAGGTCAAAATCTACAAACACATTCCAGAATATGAGCACTTCAAAGTGGAAAAAGAATCAAAACACTGTAATGACTTTAAAATTTAAGTCCAGCAATATCACTCTTTATTAAAATTAAGATTTGTACATCTTTTTTGAGTATTGCTATTAGTATGGAGGGGTTGTTTTAAGATTTTGTAAACTTATTCTTTCTTGAATAATGTATTTTTTGGGAAAAGACATAATAAAAGTCTTTTGTTGTTTCAAGCATTCTTCTAAATAGGGTAATGACTTTTCCATAGATAAAGAATATTTTTCTTGAACCAGTTCTGGGAGTTTTTAGTGATTTTTTCTTTTGCCTCAGTTAATGGTACTGGAAGACTTGCATGAATAAACGAATCAGTCTAGAATTGGAATTTTCCTACTAAAAGATGGCAATACGGCACCTTCTCAGAAGACTGTAGCCTCGGCCTGCTCACTTCTTCTGGTTGTTGCTTCAATACAAGCTTACAAGCTTTTTTCTTTCTTTTTTTTTGGGGGGGGGGATGGTGGTGGTACCAGAGGCACATTACCACTGAGTTACATCCCCAGCCCTTTTTATTTGGTGACAGCTTCTTGCTAAGTTACTTAGAGCCTCTCTAATTTGCTGAGGCTGGTCTTGAATTGCAATCCTCCTGCCTCAGTCTCCCAAACTACAGAGATTATAGACATGTGCCATCACATCCAGCTTCAAAACAAGCTTTCATTTGTCAGTTTTGCTTTGTTTTTGAAGAATGGCTTGGAGAAGTAAGAGTGGAGGGCACACTAAAAAGGGAACGAAGCTCTCCTGACAGTGGTGGGGAAGGCTTCTTCTACAGTTTACGACTCTATTTAGAACAGAAGCACCACGCAACCCTGGCAGAATCACTCAAGCTGGCTCTCAGCCCTGAGTCACAGGACAAAACTAGGAGCAGGGGGTCGAAATCCCAGTCCATGGTGAAGGCGGTTCAGGGACATCTCTCCCATCACTTACTACCTCTCCCAAAGAAGAGCTTCTACAGTAACACTGTCTCCAAAAGCTACCTCACAAAGGTACCCTAAAATCTTGGGAAGGTGAATGGCCTCTCAGATTGCCTTCTCCCACCCTCTGTCTCTGAATTTGGGGGACCAAACGAGATCATAAAAACAAAACATATCCTTGCTACTGTGGGACTGGAAGAAACTAAGAGATTCTGACTAACAAAGTGAAAGATAATTGTGTCTCCATTACACCACTAATGAAGGGAAGAAGTGAAAGATAAATATCGGACAATCCAAAAACCATGAGTATTTGATCCTGCAGTAAGATAGATGAGTTCTCTTGTAGTAGGCTTACCTTCCTGAGCATGTCCCTGCGCTGCGCCAGTGATAACATCAGAACACACACTGATAATGGTGGAGAAGGCCAAGAAAGGCCGGGTGGCCTTGGACAAATCTGGGAGGAATTCAACCGGGTGGTGTGCGTGTTTTCAAGTCTGCCCTTCAGCGAACGCCAATTGCATGCCAGATACTGCATTAGCCACTTGCGCCCTCTCTACTAAACCTCTGCATACCACTGCCCAATAAATATTTCCATCCACATATTGCAGGAGAGAAAACGGAGGCTAAAGAAAGTGAAGCAGTTCCTTACCTGCCCAACGATGTGAGAGCAGGGTCTTAGACCTGGATCCATGTGACTCCAACACACATTTTTTTTTCTAGTATGTGTTGCTGCTTCTCGTTCTTTAAGAGTAAATTTTCATGGTGAATAATCCACAGGAAAATCATCAAAAGATGATGTGTACAGATTGCACATCTGACACATAAGTACGCATGCAGATTGACCACAGAGGGTGATATTTAACTGTTTGCTGATGGGCCTTTCTACAGACCACCCTGGTATGTAATATGAATACTCTGAATCTCCTTGCAGATGTTTATGTTGACAGATTCTGTTGAAATCAGGCAGTTTGTTTGTTTCTATTTCTCCACCAAGTTTAATACAGAGCACTTGCCTAAGCCACAGTTCCAGTTGGGTCTTATGCTTTGGCAAACGCAGGATAAGATTGGCACTTAATCTTGACAGCGTCTCATTAGGGTAAATTAGTGACTTGATATTAAAACTAGAAAACAAATGGTTAAGAGACCCCAGCTGAAATGAGTTTCATTAAAGACAATAATGACTTCACACACACTGTGCCCAGTTTCAGAAAGCTTCAAGCTTCCTAATCACTTCCTGGATGGTTTCCATTCCAACCAGCTTCTGCATTAGGGTAAATGCATCAACCTCCAGTGAGGATGAGCCTGGGAAAATGAGTATAATGTTAAGTTTACAGAGACCTTGATGTGATGTCAAAATCAAATGATGTCAGTTTAAATTATAGATTAAAAAAAAAAAGCACTGTAAAGACAAATGTCTCCTGGAGCCTGTCTGGTTGCCTAGAGCGAAGGCTCGACCAAGTTGGGTAGAGAAACCGGTTTCCAATTACCTAGCAGTGTTCTTGCTCCTTCCAGGTTTCCAGTTTTTCTCACAGTTTCCAAGGCACTTGGCAATGGTAATGTGCTCTACAATCCAGTAAACACAACTGTGCAAACGGGGACTCCAGTGTGTATCAATTTCTGATGGTCCACAGGGGACAGATCACATGTACCAATCAATCAAATCATTTGCTCATAACATCCCCTCTATTTCCTCCCATTATTACTGGAAGCCCACAAGCCTTCACTAAAGAAATTGCTAACTTCCTCAGCTTAAAGCCTCAAATTTTTCAATTCCAAGGGCCCTTTCTATTAATCTTCCCCTCCGGGTACCTTGTTTCAAAGACTGCTGTGAGCATATTACAATGACCAGAACTGTTTACTTCTCTTAGATTTTGAAATACTGGAAATAGTATACACATCTCACGGCTACCTTAGTGCAGGGATATCAGTTTGGAAAGCAATAAAAATTATAATGTGAAGCAGGAAAAAGCAATGATAATGCTTCATGTGCATTGAGTGCTTACTATTTATGCCAGACACTGGTAAGCGCATTCTTTACATTACCCGTGTAATCCTCGTCACAACCAGGTCAGGTGAGCCTGTACATATCTTCCTCTCAGATTCAGAAATGGTAAGACCTTGCCCACAGCCACCAAACTACTTCCAGAACAGAGACCTGAACTCCTGCTTTTCAACTTCAAAGTGTGCCTCTCACATTTAGATGCATTTCCAGCTCTTTCCTTACCTTGCAGAAAATGTCATATGTACTGTGCCAACTTTGGGAATTTCTGAAAAGCTTCAAGTTCTCATCTCACTCCCCCAATACCTCTTCTCCACAGTCTGAGAAGAGATACTTCTCAGTCTCAAGGAGAATGACAGAAGAAGACTGAAAGAACACCTCCCGCTCCAGAGCATTCAACCCAAATCAAAAGCATTTCCAAATAAACCGAGGTGCTGGGTGTTCTACGCTTACCTACACCTAATTTCCTCTGCTAAAGTGAAAAATGCAGGGACCTTTCTTCTGCACATCTTGGGGCCCTTCACATATTTCCTTCTATATTTTTCTTTTTTGGCTATAAAAGAGGCTTCACTCTGATAGACAATGCTCTCTAGACACCCGATGAAAGTAAGGAAACAGCCTCAGACAATGAACCCTGGGTAATCTCGCCTGCATCCATAGTTCCTACTTTCACCACAAAGAGAAAATAATGGACCTGGGTGTGGTGTGGAGGTGAGAGCTTTCTCTGGATGCTCAGAGTTCAAAGCATAGGTTCTCTAATGTCTGCATTCGGACATGATTTATTCTCAGGGCATGTATGACTAATATGATGGGGTGCGTGGAACACGGTGCCACGAAGGATGGAACAACATCTACTGTATCTAGAGTGTGACTTCTGTGTGTGAAAGTTAGGGATTCATGGACAGGGCTACACATGAACTCAAAAATATATTAAAAGTTTGATTTGTACAAATAGCAGCCCACACATACTTTTCCTCGTGTTTTGAATTCAGTTTCTGTTGTAATATTTATGCAATAAATAATAATTTCAAAAGCATTATGTATAGAGTATGTAATTATGTGACACAACTATAAACAAATTAGCTTGATAACATGTCAGCCAAGCATTAACCATTTAGAAAATAAGAATTAGGATGCCTATCTGGGGTTATTTATGTACCTCTCTCTCTGCCAACAGGAACTCTGCCCAATCGCAAGCTTTTTTTCTGGTCACTTTTTCTACCTGTAGGTGAGCAACTGGTGGACAGCGCTCCTCTACCAGGAGCCCAGCAAGTATTCTGGAATTCTGGAATGAGGTCCTCCACAAGTGTTGCATTCCACCTTGAAGAAAGAGCAGCAAGATGACAACCACAGCAGACACAAGTTGAGAATCTTAACTTTCAACACCACAAAGCTCAGTTCTGTGCTGAGTGAGCGACTTTCGATGAATTAAAATTCTGGATTATAAGAGGGTACAAAAAATTGATAATAACCATGGCTGGCGTCATTGTCAGGGGCTTGCCTGGCAGGCACATCGGGACACAGTGCTCTAACATCTCTGGATTTTCACCATTCTGAGAAGCAACTGAGAATGCAGATCTGGATTCCACCTCTAAAATACCTCTGATCATATTAAAGAACTGCAAAGACATCCCCACGTGACAAGGAATGCCAACACAGCTGGGACATGAGCCTCCACAATCACTCCACAGATGCTATTTCAAGAGGGTGATAGGAAATGATGAGAGAAAAAGAGAAGAAATATACAGTTATTCACACTGGAATTCAAGCTAAGGCTTCAGTAACCTCAAGATTTGATTCACCCATTGCAAATTTAAGTGGTGCACAATGAAAGCCTACTTGCTAAAAGCAACCAAAAAGTATTTAAAAAAATCTCGTATATAGTTTTTATTTTCCCCCCTCTGTCTTCCCTCACATTTCCAAATCCCACTCTTCTTCCCAAACGCAGTACAAATGTTGTATTCTCCAGGAAATCCTGATGCCCTTACTGCTGTCCTCATGGTCTGGTAGGCAGTGATCTCTTCTATATCTGAACAGGGTTTATCTGTATCTCACCATCAACAATGAAAAATAAGACTGCCAATTATCCAGAGCAGGCTCTGCAACTGGCCCTTTCCACAGCTTATTTAAAATCCTAAAGCAACCCTTGCGGGAAGGCACATATTAATTTCAATTTAAAGATTTAGAAAGAAGGGGGCTGGAGCAGTGGCTCAGCAGTTAATAGCACTTGCCTGGCATGCATGAGGATGCAGGTTTGAACCCCAGCACTATGTACACATGGAGTGTCAGAGCAACAAAAGTCACATGAAAAACTAAATAAAATTGATTTTCTCTCTCTCTCTCTCTCTCTCTCTATATATATATATATATATATCCCCTCTCTATTTCTCTTTTAAAAAAAAAAAAAGATTTAGAAAGAAGATTAAGTAACTTGCCCAAGGCCAGAAGAGCTAACAAGTGGCAGAGGCTGAATTTGAGCCCAAGTCTATCAAACCACAAGGCCCTTAGCTCGGTGTTCCACTGCATGCCTTGACCAGCCATTGCCTCTCTCCTAGGTGACAAGATCCTGAGGACCAGACTCATGCCTGAGTCATCACAAACTCACTCAGGAGTTGTTTTAAGTAATCCCTGAAGTACACAGTGAACAGAAATAACAGAGTGTCTATTCACTAAATACTTGTTGAATGAATGATAAAAGGACGGACAGCCCATGGAAACTGGTAGAGAGGGCAACTGTCACAGCACTGGCAGCAAAGACTGCATTTGTTTCTGGACCTTTAATTACAGATTGTCCTCCTCACTGAGCTCAACATGATTTGTCAGGAACTGCCACTTTTTCCATTAGCAGCCTCACCTCACCCCGCAGGCAGGGAGAGCCATAGCCTGTGTCTCTGAAGAAGATGAACTCCTCTGTAGCACCCATCACTCCACAACCTTCAACGTCTCCCAACCGGCTGGAGTCAGGAAGAGATAAGCAAACCCAGGACAATGGACTGTTTGGCCCCTACCTGCCATTTACATGGCCTAACAGTAACCTACGCATCTTCTTGTGGATTTATTTTTTTTCTCTTAAAGCATAAAGGACAAGTGGTCAGGAGCAGGTCCATAAATTCGCTCTGACTTTTATTAGATGGGGAATATTTTCGCCTTAGAGCTCAGCACAACTTGGAGGAAAAGACAAAAAGAAAAACTCTGAAAGGAAGCCACCACCTTGCCCCTGACATAATCCAGCCCTGCAGTCTGGCTGGCACTGCTGTCATGCAGTGAGAACTCCTGAAAAGCCATCAGAGCGGGTTGGTCTGTCCCATTCGGTGTTACCTTTTCAGGTCATTTGCATCTCACCCAGATTCTACCAGGAAAGAACAAGAGCGGAACTATTAAGTCATGTGGCTGCACTGCTTTGTGATGAACGAAAACTGAACTCACTCCGCATACTACCTCGGAGAAAGGAAAGCACGCAGAGTGGAGGCTAAGGAGCAGGCAGAAGACGGAAGAAAACTAGCAAAAACCTACTCTGGGCCTTTATATTGTGAAACCACCTGGTCTAACGTTCAACTTTTGTAAAAATGCTGCATTCATTCACTTATTAAAAAAAAAAAACTATTAATTGTGCGTCCGATGTCTGATGTGGTGCTATGAATACTATGATGAATGAAGCTTTGTCCCTATTCTCCAGCAACTTGCAGACCTGCAGGAGTAAGATTACCCAAGAAAATTGTTCCCATGCAGGGCAATACGCACAGGAGCAGAGCAGTGTACATACCTGTATCACCTCGTGGTCTGCAATTGCATAACTAAAATTAATTAAAATTATGGACCTCACTGTGTACACCCAGTGATTTCACCTAGGTTACCTGATTTCATCCTCAATTAATCCACTACAAGACAAAAATTCTCCTTAGGAACAAAAAAAAAAAAAAAATACTGAACTATCAAATCTGCTCCTTTCAAGTCTATGTAAAAGAACACCTGGAATTTCACAGAAAATAAATTTCTGTACAGAAAGGAAACTATTTATGACAAACTTAGATATTTCATGAGATAAACCATTGCTTCTCCATAAAACCTTCTTAATAAAATAGTTCACAGTCACTGAGCTGGCCTAGTCTAAAACAGTAGACCCTACAGCCGTAACTAATGGGAGAGAGTGAGGGAGAGAGAAAGAGAGAATTACCTTTATTTATTTTTCCATCTGGCCTTGGTTTCTTTGGCACTTGGTCATATATGTGGTGCTGGGGTTTGAATCCAGGTCCTCACGCATGCCAGGTAAGCGCTCCAACCACTGAGCCACAGTTCCAGGCCATGAAAGGTACTTTTGATTTCAGAAGAAATTTTATAAGAAAAGGAGAATAAAACAAAACAAACAAACAAAAAATTCCCTGGAACTTCAAGGGAAGGAGAAAACTGCCCTCTCCTAAATTTGAGTGACAAGAGGCAATTCAAGCAATTCTCTTCAGCACTCGATGCAGGAAAGCAGAGCTCGTGTTTTCAAAAGAAACCACTTACTCAAAATGATCAAGTGGAAGTAACATTCTAAGTCATTTGGGGAGATGGCGTGGACACCTTGGTGGGTTCTGCATTAGCAGCCGCATTCTCTTTGCCCATATTTCTTAATGTTTGATACTTGGATTACCCCAGCAGGAAACGAGCAGTCTTTGAATGGAGGGTTTTGTTCAGATTTCTAATAGCTTCCAGCATTTGCCCCAGACCACAAGGAGTATACCAAATTTACTTAGACATCCAGGCCAGACGTGAAGAATTTCTCTGTCAGATCTCATAAGCTCCACCAATTTAACATTTTGGCTTCTCCTGGGCAAAGAGAAGACAGCCAAACAGCACTGGTGCCGGGGGGCAATCTGGTGACATGTGGCAGTTCTTGAAAGAAAAATTAATGAACATGGCCAGTAACCTTTCTGCCCCTCTCTGCTCTCCCCATTCAAGGGAGCAACTGCTGCTCCTTAAAACAGCTTCAAGTTTCTTTTTCTTCCTCCGTCCGGCTTGCCACAAAGCATTGCTTGCCTTCAAGACCACCTCACTACCAAGTCTATCGACACAGACGGAGAATCATCATTTGCTCCACTCAATGGTTTCCACTCTTGTTCATCGAATAAATAAAGATCTACTGCTGGCAACTTCTGATTCAGTCACAAAAACAGCGTGCGATCAAATCCAATAAAACATTTGTCTGGTGTGTAGTATGTGCCAGCCACAGTGCCTCCCGAGCGGAGGCGTTCATTGAAGCTAAATTGCCTCTGGGGAAACGTGTGTGTGTGTGCATGTGCGCACACATGTGTACACATGCATATATGTGTGTGTATTTCCTATTGGATTTTCTAGTTTTCACACCCCATTCTTATGTTAGTATATAGCAATCAATAACAACAGCATCACTTACCCAGGGCTTACTCTGAAAAATAAGTACAAAAGCAAGCCTGCCCTCACTCCGCACAACCCTTTGTGTGTGCAACATGGAATTGCCACTTTCCCCTCTCAGAGGGAAAAGAGGACTCTAAAAGAGAAAGCCAACTCGCCGCAAGTTATGCAGCTTGCCAGTAACAGAACTGGGATTTGAAACCAAGCCTAGAGGCAGTGCCCCGACCACAATAAAGGAAATCACAGGACTTTGTGCAAAGTGTGCTGCAGGGGCTGGGGGTGGAGGCAGAGTGCTGGTCTAGCATGTGCAAGACCTTCGTTTTGATCCTCAGAACTGAAAAAGCAGAAGTTTGTCTTCCCATACAAGCATGAGCTAGATGGTAAGGCTTTCCAAATTGTGGCGAGGCACATGCTGGTTATACATTTGGACCAAGAGTGTAACAAAAATACTTGGTAGTAAAATCTTGTCATCTCTCTGATATTTGGAACATAGTAAAATGGGTAATTTTACATATGTAGAGCAATCAAAAACAAATAAAGACTAAGAAGAGGTAACACAGCATATCAAAGCAATTAAAGTGATATTATTGAAAAACATTTCCTTCCCTTGAAGATATACTGAGTTTCTGTGATCTGAAGCTAAATTGCCTCTGGGGAAGTGTGTGTGTGTGTGTGTGTGCACGCATATATGCATGTGCATTTCCTATTGGATTTTCTAGTTTTAACACTCCATTCTTATTAGGCAGTATATAGCAAAACATTCTTTACAAGGTTTTGGAAGAACTCATCTTAACAAAGAAAACATTCATAAAACTTAAATGGGAACCTGAACCTACGGATAGGATAAGTAATGAAAAGTTTATAGATGTCTGATTTCTGAACTAGGCCCATAAGGAAGAGGTAAAACAAAAGAAAAAAAGTTCAAAATCTTGGGATTCCAAAACTGTTGAAGGGGGAAAAAATGATGGAAAAAGAAAGCTTCAAGGAAAGAAAAAGACATTGCACAATCACACCTCAGCAACAAAGCTCCAAGGGACAGAGGGACATCTGCAAAGCCTGGTTCCTAGGTTCCCATGGCCACTCAAGGTTCAGGAAATAATTCTGCCCTAACTTCCAGCCCCAGAATATACAGAAGTTGGGCTGACAAGGACCTGCCAGGATCCTTCCAGGGACAGCTAAGGGGCCCTCTGATAATGTGCTGCAAACCATCAGGTGCCTGATCCCAACCTGCACCAGAATAACACACCTGGGCACATGAAAGCAATTTGCACTCACTTTCCAGGTGTCCATGAGTCACATGAGACACAGAATCCAGCCAAGAACCTTTGTGCAGCCAAGAATCCTTACATTTCAGGAGCTGGTCAGGGTCAGGGCTGAAAGTAAGTTAGGTTCACTCCTTTATCGGTCTGTGACCTCTTAACAGGCCAGTGAAAAGCCCCCATCTAGAAGATGGTCCAGCCACTCAGCGTGCAGCTGCCTTTAGTTTAGATACGGCCTCATCTCTTAATGACTGTGAGATCTTAAGCAAGTTTTATTTCCTGTACTTCACTTCCCTTGTCTTAACATATGAATGATAACAACACCTACTTCAAAGTGTTGTATGGATTGAATTCGTTTTTATCAGGAAAGCACTTACAACCTGGTGCGTAGGTAAATACTAAATAATTGTTAGCTGCTATTAATCTATGGTCATTTTTAGAAAAACAGTAAGATGGGGGCTGGAGTGGTGGCTGAGTGTTTTCAGCACTTGCCTCGTGTGTGCATGGACGCAGCTTTGAACCCCAGTGCCGTGTACATGACTAAGTGTTGGAGCAATGAAAGCCAAATGAAAAACTAAATAAAACTGATCTTTCTCTCTCTCTCTTTTTCCTCTCACTTGTCCTACTCTCTCTTAAAAAAAAAAAAAAAAAGATGACCTAATTATGAAGGTCCTTATTAAAGTGCCACTGCAGAACTGTTGACAGTAGTGGTTAATGCTAGTATTAATTTTTGTACCCTGCATTAAATCATCACCAGATGTCCACTGTACTACCTTTGCAAAGTGGACTGTTTGTCTAACTGAGCAAGTATCACCATCTACGTTCCAGCACAGGACAAGGCAAAAGAACACAACCAAGCAAGAAGACACTAGTGTTGAATGCTGATTCTGCTTAGCCTCTGAAACTTATCCTATTAATGACTACAGAAAAATATGCCATCAGATCAATATATTTTCTTAATTTCAGGGAAGCCTGTGGACACACAGATTTGAATTATCCTAAACTCACAGACACAACAAATTAGAACAGACCTCAGTGATCACGGTCATTCTGCACATCTAGTCCAGGTTCGCTCTGTGCAGCAGAGATGCGCACGACTTGCCCGTATGAACCTTGTTCACCACAGAGCAGAGCCAAGGACATCTGTTTGTTCATCTGCCTTCTTCCACTAGGGCATCACCCTTGGAGACAGGAGCCTAGTCACATTTGTCCTAGTCACAGACGGCAACAGCAAACGAGAGTTGAAAAGAATCAAAGGATACAGTGTCTCTGCTCCTGCAAAGGCACCACTTTAAACCTAGAAAGGAGAGACGGTTATCTCACACACTGAAAAGATGATGCAAACAGCAAAGAAAAGCAGACATCACATCCTCTGATGTGTGTCAGGGGCCCTGGGCTTCCATCCTATCCTACTCTAACCTGCTTTGTGATATTGGACATGCATTTACCTCTTCAAAAAGAATATGACTAGGCAAGATGCTGTACTTGATGGAGCTGAAAATAATCAAAATGTTATGAGGTCACAAAATAGAATTAATAGTAAAGGTTATAATTGCATGCATGTCATTTTATATTTAGGGACAAGGGGAGATGGCATACTGGGGATCACACCAGGGCCTTGCAAATGCTATGCAAGTGCTCCACCACTGGGCTGCATTCCCAGCCCTATACTTAATTATTCTTAAAAAGACTATTTTGTACAATATCACCTAATCCTCACATTAACCTTAAATAGGCCAGGAACTACCTTACAGCTCTATTTTACAGATGGATGACACCAAGGCACAAAGAAGCCACACGCATACAAATGCCACCTACACCAAGAGGCAAATACATGCTAAGAAAGACAAGGACATGCTTGGCTGCGGATCCAGGGCCAGAAAAAAGACAACACATGGCTTCAAGCTAAAATTGACCAGGAGTCACGGATGCTGGTCATCTCTCCCTAACTTCCAGATTTCTTTACTCAAAATTCTACTTTCAAAGATACGTCTCTCCTACAGACACAGGAAGATCAGATAGGTTATAGGCGATATGAAGTCAAGATATTTGGCAGAGTGATCACACAAATAAAGGAGAAAAAAGTCTCTTGAAATGTATTCTGCCTACAATAAAGCAAAATGTATCGCTAAGCATTTATTTGAAACTGCACAGTAAGAAAGATCTTGAAACCAGGGAAAGAACAGTAAATAAAAATTATGTGATACCCATTATTTATTGTTTGAATGGAGTTCAAATGTCATTAATATTCACTTTCCATGCAGAATATGCTATTTAAACTTTTATTTTAATACACCTTTGCAAATAAATAATATCCACCCTAGATGTGGAAAGGGTCACCCCTCTCCCAAGCCCTGTGTCACTATGGAAAACCCAAAAAATGAACCTACTAAATGCAATAGATGTTTATCTTTCTAGATTTTCTAAAAACTTTTGAACACCTTCCTGACATTCTTACAGCTTCCCACTTTACTGATGAGTACCATTATCTCAAAACAGAATTTCCCCACACCGTTTCTCCCAGGTTTCCAAAGGCAAGGCGCTCATGGACTCCTGTGCAAATCATGGGTGAAGAAAGAAGTCAAGTAACGCAGAGTCTGTTAGGGAGGCAGATCTTCTAGCATGTCCCACACGGGAGGGAGGCTCCCTGGCATTCTCTTCTTGAGCACAGTTGGGGCAAGTGCTGGACTTGTCTCACAGTGTAACCAGCAGAATGTTCTTGGCTATGTAGCATCCCAATCTGACTTTCTAGCCCCCTTGGAAATACAGTGCTTAGGCAGCTTATGACAGAGCAAGACCCCAAAGGAGAGAGAAATAAATAAAATCCAAGAGAAAACAAAGCAGGGACTATTAGCAAAGTGGAAAAGGTTACTGCCAACTCACATTTTCTCCACTAAATTATTTCTCCCCCAAACTCAAGAGAACCATAAAGATAAAAATTCTGGCAGCCATGTCTCTGTGTATAGCTTTATCACATACTTTTTATAACATCCTTTCCTGCTGGTGAAACACTGGGGAAAGGGTGGGTAGGAAGCAAGCTCTGGACTCTGACAGACCCAGATTCCTCTGAGACAACTGCTTTTCCCCAGGGTCAAGCACTTTTTCCAAAGAGAAAAAGTCTTTTTGAGTTTCTGGTCTACAACTTAATCTAATTCATTCAGAACATCATCAGGCAAAAGGGAATCTCCCAGGCATCACCAACTTTGCACTGAAATAAACAGAGGGGCAGGGGAGGATGGGGTACGGCACTTGCAGCACTTAGGGCACTTGCCTGGCATGTGCAAGGACCAGGTTCAAACCCCAGCACCACGTACATAACGAAGTGTCAGAGCAATGAATGCAACATGAAAAACTAAATGGAATTGATTCTCTCTCTCTCTCACTGTCCATCTCCCTTTAAAAACAGAAAGAAAAAAGAAAGAAAAGAAAGAAAGAAACAGAGGGGTGGCAGAAAGACAAATTGGTTTTTAAACTTTAAAGATTGCACACCCGCCTATGTGCTCATCATTATTGTAAGAGATGTCCACATAATTGAATAATTAAGTCATCATCTCTCTCTCTTGCTAGCCAGAATGCTCTCTACCACCAGATTGTACCTTTCACTTTTTCATTTACTTATTTTTTCCTGCTTCTTTCCAACTTTCCAATACAGAACCTCATTTACTGGTTTGCCTCTCTGGCAGCTGTTTGACACTTTCAGAATATCTCCCATTTTGAGATTTCCTACTAAGCATTTCCCTTTAGAGATGGTAGTTATCCACCCTCCCGTACACTAAATCCACAGTCAATTAAATGCAATAAAGCTTCATTGAACAGCTATTATGTCTATTACTCAGTGTTAGGGTGGTGGAAAAAGACTTGAATTATAGAATAATAATAATAATAGCTACTATTTGCTCTGACCTGTGTGCCAGGATCTGAACATGTTTGGACACTTGACATAGTTTGAGACTGCATGACAGAGAGGAATGTGGCCTCTGCTCTCTGGCAGGCCTGGGTCTACTCAGAGCTCTACCAGTCTTGGGCCATATTCCCAGCCCTTCTCTGTCCAGGTTTCCTATCTGTAAAATATGGATATTAACAGGATATACCTCATAGAGCCATTTTAGGGGTTCCATAAAATCCCTGTGTAAAGCACTCAGTCCAGAGTCTAGCTGATAATGACATGTGGTAACTATCCTGCTACCCCCACTTGAAAAGAGACTGAAGCTCAGAGCTAGCACATGACACAGTTGGGATTCAAATCCTCACCCACCCATCAGGGAAGTCTGCTCTTTCTCCTACCTCACCCTGACAGGAAGAAAGAGAAAGGGCACCTTAGGGGCCGGGAAAAGGTGCTGGGAGGGCCTTGCAAGTCAGTCCAACCTCCTGTTGGGGACTCTCTCCAGAGAACTGACCAATGACCCACCCTGCCACTTGTCCACAGGCTCCAAAGCTTACCCATTTCTGCATCCCTAGAAATGCAGCAGCACCTGCAGAGGGGACACTGTGTTGAGTGAGTGGCTTAAGAGATTTAAATAACGTAATAATTGTAGGAAGTACTGAGCACAAACTATATGCTGGGTACTAGTCTAAGAAACCACAACATGTTTTAACATATATGTTATTTAATTTTAAAAAATCAAATGGCTTTGTAGAATGATGGTGGGGGCTATTTTCACAGAAAAAAAGCAGCTCCTTTTCTTAAGGTGGGCTTCAGAACACAGGAAGGATTCTACAGAATTTGGGGAGGAAGTGTAGGGCATCCCAGACATGGGGAACCACATAGTCAGTTGGCTAAGAGAAAGGAATGAACAGTAAGGTATGAGGAAGAATGAGGCCAGGTCAGAGGTTTTCTTTGGGGAAACAGAGAAATGTGCACTGATGGAAAAAAAAGGTCAGGACAAGTCAGTCTTCCAACACCAAGAGGGGTGGGCAGCTGGCCTTGACTTCACTGAAATAGGAAACACTAGTGAAGCTGCTGATGGCATCGAGGAACACTTCCCACAACATTCTTTTCTAAGTCTTCACAAAAACAGACAAACGTGGCAGAGAATCTGAATCTGCTTTGGAGGAGGCAGATAGAAGAATTGCCAATGAGTCCCAGAGTCAGAACAGGGGCTCTTCATTTTCCAGAGCCTGCTCTGCAAGCAAACATCGACTAGGGTAAGGGAAATGGACCCCTGAGAGCATCAATACCCAAACCCCAGCCAGGCAGAAAACAAAGACCACAGGGTCCTCACACCTCTGTGATGGTGGTGCCCAACTCTGGGAGCAAGGAAGGACAAGCACGCAGGGCTCTTTCAGCCACTGTCTGAGATGGTGGCCCAGGGTGGCGTGTACCACAGAAGGGGAGCCTTTTCTACCTTGGTCAAAGACGACACAATGCCAGTGGTTATCTTGACAAATACAGGCTAGTTTCTGATTTACTTGTCTCATCTCAAGATTGCAGATATTTAAACCAGGCCATGGAGACATTTAAACCAATAACTAGGTCAATTACTGACTGATCCACTCATGCACTTAGTTATTCTTACATTTCTTTATGTTCAGAGCTCTACACATGAGGTGGAAGATAGCAGAACTATCATCTAATGTTACAATTAGAAGAATCATAAACAAGAGGCGGAAGAGAACAAATATCTTAGTAAGCACTCTGGATGGCACCAAGAGACCTGGTGCCTAGAGGTCAGAGAGACACTAGGGGTCAGGGCAGCTGGACCAGACCCACAGGAAAATATCTTCAACTAAACAAGACAAAAGGAAAGACAACACCATCATCAGATTTAAATACAAAGTACAAAAGTTAAACTCAACTAGTAGTTTGGGAGGTAACATAGTTTACTCTTATAGCAAACAATCAAAAAAAAATTTTTTTAAAGTAGCAGTGTCTAATCTTGGTGTAGCCACAGAATCACTGTGTCATTCTAAGAAAATGTGCAAAATACACTCAGTCTTCGGTTGCATATCAGGAAGAGTTTTTTAATCGATTTGGGAGAAGTAGAATGAGAAATTGCTGAGTAGAATGTTCCTGTTAATTAAAGCCACCTAGAGGATGGGCCTTGGACTCCAGGAGGGAAAAATGAGGAAAGAAGGAGATAATCGTCAGATAACTCCTTCACCACGCAAAAGGAGACTGGGGGCAGGGGGTGGAGGGAGTGGGAATAGAAGATGGTGTTTTAAGTTAAGAAAACACCATCTCAGAAAAATAAGCATTTGGCCTAAGAAGCAAAAGAATACACATTAAATCTTAAAGAAAAACATGATAAATAAGAGACACCAACACTATGATTCCACAGCTCTTTAATGTTGGTAGTCAGTTCATTTCCACTTCAGAGACAGATGGTAGCCTTTCAAGCTAAGTTGGGAGGGATGGGATAGGAGGAGGGTTCCTGTGCACCCGAACTGTGATAGGAAATTAACATGTATTACTTCATTTACTCCTCTAAGAACTCCGCATGTTTGATCTCACTGTTTCTGCTGCACTGAGTGCAGAAGAACACAATTCTCAAGCCACTTCCATCACACCAACTATACAAGATGGGGATTTGGGGTGAAGCTCCAGAGTCACCTTTGTTAGTAAGAGCTGCTGAGGAAATGGAGCAAGATAGTCTTGAGATGCTTACCAAATATGGTTCATGCTACTGACCCTTAAAGACCCAAATATAGCATGAACTTGCACTTGACCATGCCCCGATGGCACATATCCACTGTCAATTGTGCCCACTTGATAAGAATGCACAGACTCATAGCTATTTGCAGACCAGTTACAGTCTACTTGGATAAAAGATATCCAAGTACATCCAACATGGAAAAGACACTTAAGATAAGAACAGTCTCTTTAGTAGCTCAAACTTGGGTACATCGTACCTGAGGGCCCACCAGAAAGCAAGAACCCAAATATTAGTCTTTTTTTTTTTTTGTCTATAGAATATGGTTACTCTGTTCTTAGTTCCTTTATTTCTACATGTTATTTCAAGCAACAATTAGATGACCTTTATTAAACACCTT